>CAKALS010000387.1:0-22500 GCA_916701275.1 Sebastes miniatus | reverse complement strand
ACGGCGAGCATAAACCAAGCTTTAGACTCCCTGCCGGATCAGTAAACTCTCTGTTGCGCCGTTACACAGTTTAGACCCAGCGCTGCTGCTGGCCACAGCCCACTGTGACTCCAGGTGCTGGGGTTTGCGCTTGCTAAAATTCAAACTGCTACATAGCCGCTAAGTGAAGGTCCAATCTCCTGGAGCTGCCGCTCGCTGTCCTCCCAGTCCAGTCTGCTGGTGGCAGGGAGGACGAAACAAACATACAACTTGTTGTTTCGATTCTGCCACTTTGGATTCAATCCAATAAACAAAGTATCAAAGCATATACGGCCCACGCTTAGTGGCACAGTAAACACAATGCAGGCCGAAGCCAAATGTGAAGATTATAAGATACCAGTGTTATTTGACCGGCTCTCAGAGTTTCAGCATTTTGCATATTCTTGCCCTGCTGTTAGTTAGAAGCTGTCTTTTTTTTTTAAATAACTGATGACTGTAAATTTAGATTGTATGGACCCAGTAGTAGAGGAGCATGTGTCAGATCTTACACATTGCACCTTTGATAATGGATTTATCAGTTCAGCAGTCTAATCAATTCTAGCTTCATTTTGTCAAAACATGGTATAGATTTAAAAGGTAATGGCTAAAATAACAGGAATGCAAAGAATGCATTTGACTTAAAGCTGGATTAAAAAGTGCCCAAAAATGACAGTTTAGGCAGATCATGGTATGTTCCTTTAACATCTTATTTTGGATGGTCCCTGTGTCAGCATCAGCCACTCTCCCTTCTCTGTAACCACCTGGATGTCACAGCAGGCAGTTTGCCCTCTCTCTGTGAAAAGGACAAATACATTATACACTGCAACACACACACTTTATTTCAAACTCAAACTCAATGAAACTCAACTTGTAAAAAATCATTACAGCAATGAGAAGGTAAAGTGGAAGACTTGCAGTTGGAGAGGATAATATATTGACTTGGTCATGGACGTCAATTGAGAGGAAAGGTGTGACACTTGCTATTTCTCAGCATATGCCTGTTTAATATAATTTAGTTTGTAATACTTGTTTGTACTATTGTTTGTACAGAAGCTAATTTAAGCCAAAGATTGTAAATAGACAATATCTTGAGACCCTATAGCCAGCATTTTGTTGAAGTTATTGAAGTTGCATCTGCTTCACATAATCATGATGTTGCGGGGAGGTGAGAAAGAGAGAAGTCAGCAACTAATTTCTGCCTCTATCTATCTGTCTGTCTGTCTGTCTGTCTGTCTGTCTGTCTGTCTATCTATCGTAGTAATTCATCAGCCAAAAAAAGTGCTAACCTCTCTTTCAAAATTAACAAGATTGCCAAAAAAGGATCTCGTTTGTACAAAGTCAGTGTCCCTCCAATTCCGCTATGGGAAATGTGAGTGGGGGAGGGAGTTTCAGATGCTGTTTGACAATCCGACAAGCACTTTGTTTGAAGCATACTGATGTCTCCGGTTTGTCCTGAGGGTGCTACGTGCCATGAGTCAATACATTCAAATGGGTTCATCCCCTTGGGAGCATCAATGTGCTCAAGTCCATGGCAAACTGCCTATTTTACATTTGTCCTGAGCTGATGAATGGATCATCCTCTGAGAAGCATTAAAGCTGGGGTAGGCAGGTTGGAGCAAATATGATTTAAAAAAAGTCATTTTATAAAACAGTCACTATATCCTGACAGTAGAGCATGAGACAGGTAATGTGAAAAAAATCATGTGCCTCTGTGTCCTCCGGTGTCCTCTGGTGCTAATGGCATCTGCAAGTTTTCACAGACCGGAGGAAAACAACCAATCAGAGCCAACGTTCTCTCTGAAATGACTTATGATTGGTCAAAGTCTCCCGTCACAGGCTAGATTTTCTGAAGCCTGAAACAGAGCCAAAAGAAGGTGTAGAACTCTAGTTTTCTCTCAGAACACTTTAATTATACTGAAAAATTATTATGGAATTTTTGCCCAATGATGCCAGAAATATACTGCCTACTGAAGTTTTAATGTGCATTTTAAAATTTTAATAGAAAACATTAAATTTGGACATTTCCAATGTATAAAGAGGGTGGTTGTATGATGAATGGAGTTGGGGTCATTAAAAACATTAGGATTCATTCTATGCTTACCATGAATATTCACAGCAAATTGAATTGAAATTCAGCTGCACTTTTTTAGCCGCACTAGCCGGGTGAATCCAGGGATGCAAATGTCGGTCGGCTGTTCCACCACTTGGGTCCAGAGTGAAATATCTCTACAACTATGTGATGAATTGACATGAAATTTGGTAGAGGCTTTAAAGGTCCCCAGATAATTCTTTGTAACAACTTTGGTGATGACCCTGGCTTTTCATTTAGCAATATCATCAGATCATATTTCCATGTGTCCAATACTTTGGTTTGTGACCAAATACCTTGTTAAGGCTAGACTAGTGAACCCAAGAGCAAGCACAGAGACAGGAGGCAGGGGGCAGGTTAGGAGGTGGCTTTATTAGCGTTGAGCTGGTAGCGTGAGGGCGGGCGGGGGGGCGAGGGGGGTTCCAGTGGAGAGGTGAGCCAAGGACAGAGGTGACCGAGGCTGGGGAGCAGTCACTTGGCAGGCGAGGAAGAAGGACCAGGAGCAGGGACTGGAGTCAGGCTGAGATGACTGTAGGCACAGGGATACATGTTTAGAACAGACAAATAGGCCAATGACCGAACGGTAGAAATAACTAGGGGCTGGAAACGTGGCGGACTGCTTCAACAGAGTCTACGATCTGGTGATGTGTTGGAGTCTGAAACGGCTCTTTATGGCAGGGCTTATCATGATGAGTGGCAGCTGGTAGCCGGAACGCTGCACACCTCTCCACTCCTGCAATTAACTCACAGACATATGAGAGAGAGAGAGAGAGAGAGAGAGAGACTGCAGGCTAGGTGAAAGAGGAGGCTGTGACATACTTACTAAACTAATGACATTCCCATGGGCCTCAGCTGTACTATGTGTTTAGTGCTAATTATTAAATGTTAGCATACTAACATGCTAAATTAAGAGAGTGAACATTGAACATTATACCTGCCAAACATCAGAACTTGCTGCAGACTTTTAGTCTTGTTGAAATATATTGCAAACTTGCACTTAAATTGTCAACAAATTCTCACTACCAACATGTCAAATACCGCCGCTTGGTCAGCGGGTACCCCGTGCGTCGGTCTCCGATGCACGGGGTACCCCTCTTACTTTTGTTACTTTTGGACGGACCAGGGACGGCGTGTCAATATACGCTCATTACATGCATAGTGTCCTTTCAAAATAAACTTCTGTTTTCACAGGAAGTTAGGTTTAGGCAACACAACCACTTAGTTAGGATTAGGAAACGGTCATGGTTGAGGTTAACTTCACTGAGTAGTGACTCACGTGACTCACAGGACTTACGATATCAACGAGTCACGTGACTAAAAACTGACGTGACAAAATAAGTCAACGTTTCTTTTAGTTTCACTCGGGACACGAACACCGCACCGGTCTCCTGGTTGAACGTCTTGTGTTTTTTTTACCCATCCACCACCCCTCCCTCTCGCCCGCCGTGACCGGACTCTCACGCTATTAATACTACATCACTTGCTCTGACCGTTGAGTAACACAGCGGGTGGGTTCGTCAAGTACTGTTGCTAAAGGGCGCCACCATGCATCGGTTTCCAATGCCGAGGCGGCGCTGACAAAGCAGCGGTATTGGACGAGTTGAGAGTGAGGACGGGTTGTAAATGTATGGAAAAGGTTTCATAACAGCAGCACTGTTGCACAATCTCTCACAGCAAGACCCAAATACTATTGATAATGAAATTGAAGAGGGACACTGATTATGAAAGAGCCACAAGTGTTTCGCCTCAGACCACAGAGTGGTGACCACTGATTGGTCTTCCTCTCTTGTGGTCTGATGAATAAAAAGTCCATCTCATCCTCTGACACGCTGTGTTGAGAAGGGCCAGGACATTGCCTATTGTCTGGCTGTCTCAACAATGATAATTAGCTTCAGTGCAGCATTAGTGTTTATGTGTGTGTGTCTGCGGGTGGCACCCGGCGGACAACTCAACGAGTTGGGAAAGTTGGGACGACCTTGGATATCACACCCCTTGTTTGGTATTGAATGTGTGGCCTGAGGTTGTGACAATGAAGAAAATAGTGTCTGAATCAGGGATTGGGATGCATGGCACGCAGAGTGGTGCATTCATAACCTCAAAGAGAACACCGAGGTATTCAGTGAGTAGTATACGTGTCTCTATGTTGAGTTGCTGCGATAGTGGTGGACCTATATATACATTTGGCCTGGATTTTTCCAGGATTTTTGGCCAATTGTCAACAAAAGAAACCAGAGGCCTGTACTACGAAGAAGGATTTGGCGTTGGTGAGGTAACTTCAGGGTTAACCCTTCAGGGTTTTCCGTCCTACGAAGGTGGTTCACTTCTTACAGGGGTAGATCGCCATGGTAACTGATGCTGAACTGCTAACCTGATCCAGAGGAGGTTATGTTCCAGATAAGTGATCAACTCGTATAAAAGCACCGCCTACTGACCAATCAGAGCTGAGTGCGGTGATTGTATGATAATATTACACACAAATGAAGAAGTTACAGTCATAATCCAGGCTGAAAACAACACAGTTTAAACTGGCAAATACAGAGAGGACAGTTGGCTGTATGCTGTAGGTGCTTACAGCTTTGAATTATATTTATATATTCATTTTATTTGACTTGGTCTTGAGTCCGTTTCACATCGCCAGAGACGGGGACGCAGCTGAAAGAAGGTTGAAATAATCATACATGCTGCATCATTGATAATGGGCTTGATTAGGAGTGATCCATTCACCCGTTACACATCTGAAATGTATTTATATCCAGACGACTATATCTGACTTTTGAGTGTTCCGTTAAATTAATAAGTCTTTTAATTTACGCATTCACACATCGGGAGTTTTTTCTTTTGCCTGACAAAGCGGCAGCAGACAGTCAAGGTGGGCAGCCACACATCAAGACCCATCTCATTGAGCACAGGCTCACCCCAAAGGCTGTGTCCTGAGCCCCCTGCTGTTCAGCCTGCTCACCCACAACTGCACTGCTACACTCAGCACCAACCACGTCATAAAGTTTGCTGACGACACAACAGTGGTGGGTCTCTTCAGCTACAACGATGAGTCCGCTTACAGGATGGAGGTGGAGCAGCTTACGGCCTGGTGCAGATCCCACAACCTCGCGCTCAATGTGGACAAAACGAAGGAGATGGTGATTGATTTTAGGAGGACTGGCAAACACCATCACACACTGATAAACATTGATGGGGCTGCTGTGGAGAGGGCCAGCAACACTAAGTTCCTGGGAGTCCACTTAGCTGATGACCTGTCCTCCTCCATCAACACCACAACAGTCATCAAAAAAGCCCAGCAGCGGCTCCACCCCCTCCGGAGACTCCTCACCTCACCACCTTCTACAGGGGCACCATTGAAAGCATCCTGACATACAGCTTCACTTCCTGGTTTGGGAGCTGCAGGGCATACGAACAACGGCAGCTAAACAGGATAGTGAAGACAGCCAGCAGAATCATTGATGCCCCTCTCCATTCCCTGATGGAGCTCTACCAGCAGCGCTGCATTCGCAGGGCTTCCTCCATCATCAAGGACCCTCACCACCCTTCTCACGGCCTGTTCTCCCTCCTGCCGTCTGGGAAGAGGTACAGGAGCATCTGCTGCAGGTCCAGCAGGATGCTGAACAGCTTCTTCCCACAAGCGGTTAGGCTTGTAAATGGACTGTGTCCCCTCCCCACACACACACACTCACATCCAACCCCCCAGCATTAACACAGAAACAGTTTTTAAAGCTAGTCACCTGTCAAAGACAATTTTTGGAACAGTAATGCAAACAGCACTTCATTCAGCATCTTGAATTTGGCAGCTACAGCTGTGTTGCTTTTAGTCTGGATTAAGTGTTTAACTTCTTCCTATTTGTCTAATATAGTTTACTCTTTGTAAAATGTGCTACTCTGCCTATCTGTCTGCAAATCAGTAGACTTGTCCATGTCTGTGATTGGTCAGATGCTGTAAACACCACCCCGTTCATGTGAACGCGCTCATAGCCAGATTGAGAAACCCTGGGCTGATTTACCAAGTTGATAACCACCTTCGTAGGACCGCTTTGTGGGATCTCGGTTGTTAGGGTTAGTGAAGCCAGATAACAAGAAGATACCCTGGGTATGTTGAAATCGCTTCGTAGTACAGGCCTCAGGTTTCAGTTCCAGTAACCTATCTTCATAACTTACTACTTATTTTTTCCAGGGGCTCACAAAACCAGAAGTAATAAACAAAGACAAAGAGCAACATGTTTCTGAAAAGAGATGTTGCGGTTGTTTTCAGTTTACAGTTTTTCTCGATCGCTTTGGCTCATTTTTTTAAACAGTCTCTAAACTGTGAGTGCAAGTCTCACAACTGTTTGATGGGACATCAGAACTCTATTGCATGTTTGCAAAAAAGCAGTAACTCACCCAGAACACTTCATTCATGCTTCAAAACCTTGTTATTGTGTCAGTAAGTTGGCCAATGACTCCAACATGAAAAGTTGTTTTGTCATCGTGTGAGTCATACTGGTCGAAATGGTTAGACGTTTTTTCAACTGGAAATGTTTCTTATATACTAATCTCTGTTTTGTTCTACTTTTTTGTTGACACTGATGGCTTACTGTACTATAAAAGAAAGAATGTCAGTTCTTGTCCAGTTGAATGCTGTCGTGTATCGCTATGTGATTCCCATTTCAACACTAGGTCAAAGTTTACTGGGAAAAGTCAATACTGTAGTAGCTACACAGAAAAAGGATATGCACATTTGTATGTATACAGTAAATTTATTCGAGTATGTGTTACATGTATTATCAACAGAAACATCTCTTTTGATCTTTCATGTAAAGTCAGAGACAGAGAACAGAAATTTTGCTACAAAATGACACCCATGCCAAAAAAACATGACAACCCTGCAGCCATGAAAAAACCTGCCGTAGTTCAGTTCAAACACAACAAATTGTACCTCCTCGCCATAGATATATATGGAATATACATGCATGTCTGACAGATTTTGATAATTGAATGGATCATTTTGCATGTGACGGCTCAAACGATGAAGGAATGTTTAGACGTTGTTAAGAGGACGACAGTTTCACTGAGATTCAACTCATCAGTTTTGATCAGCAAGACGTGTGCAAGTGGTAATTGTGCTGACTCTTTTGCACATGTGCCAAAACACGTGTGCTATTTGCTTGAATGAATGAGAAATTCTAATCTGTTGTGACCAACAAACTAATTGTTCAGAAGTTTGAGCTCATAGTTTTGAAAAACAATTCTCATTCAAGAAGAAGAAAAACTGTAATAGTCCATAAATGCCCTAAAGGATACCAAAATATGTGACAATAATTATTACCCTGATGTCTGTGTCTGTCTACAGTTGGTGTACATAGGGAATATGAGCATGTAGTGCTTCTCTTTAATTGAACTGGTCTGTTGCAGGTGGGTGACCAGATCCTGGAAGTGAACAGTCAGAGCTTTGTCACCATCTCCCACGATGAGGCAGTTCACATCCTAAAAACAGGACGCCACTTGCTGATGAAGGTGAGGGATGTGGGTCGTCTGCCTCATGCACGCACAGTGGTTGATGAGACCAAATGGATCTGCAGTCAGGCCATAGCTGAGACCAATGCTACGGCTAACCCAAGTTCTGTCACCAACCCCGCTGTCAATGCGGGCATCCATGTCGGTGTCAGTACCAGCACTTGCAGCTCAAGGTGAGTGAGTTAGAATGACTATTTGCTTTATAAAATGAGTGCTAGAACTGTCGGTGGCAGTGGAGCAGAGACATCATTGTAATTGCTAATTTAGCTGTGCTTCTTTATTTCCCCGTGTGGTTTACAGATCTGGGTCAAATACTATTTTTTTTCCACTGACAAAAAAACTAAGCAATTGGGCAATGCATATGACGATATAAACGGTGAAACATTGTGATGGATGATGATACTGTTGTCTGGGGGGGGGGCTTAGTGGTTGATGACTATCAGCCACTGGCCATGGACGATAGACGATAACTAAAAACTAGGGCTGTCAACGCGATAACAACATGTTAACGCAAATTCGTTTTAACGCCGCTATTTCCTATAATGCATTAATGCAATTTGCAATTTTTAGGTTGTAGCGGTCGTAGGTTGTATCAGTTTTAAAGTAAAGCTAGAGTGAAGATCCTGGTATCATATGAAACTAGAAAACCTAAGGAATCCATTGATACAATGTCACACTAGCGTGTTGCAAAGCAGGCCAAATAACACACCAAATTTACAATAATTTTGGCGAGGAAACACTGGCATGGCCATTTTCAAAGGGGTCCCTTGACCTGAAAATGGGTTCTATGGGTCCCAATGAGTCTCCCCTTTACTGACATGTCCTCTTTATGACAATCACAGTTTTGGACAAGTTATAGTCAATTTGCATAGCATATTTTTTATGCTAAATGCAGTACCTGTGAGGGTTTCTGGACAATATTTGTCATTGTTTTGTGTTGTTAATTGATTTCCGATTATAAATATATCCATACATTTGCATAAAGCAGCATATGTGTCCACTCCCATGTTGATAAGAGTATTCAATTCCTGACAAATCTCTCTTTAAGGTACATTTTGAACAGATACATTTTGTTTTGATTAATCACGATTAACTATGGACAATCATGCGATTAATCACGATTTAAATATTTTAATATATACTAAAAACGTATGTCTTTAACTAAATTATTCGTGCAGTATATGAACAAACTAGACTTCAAGTCCTCAAGTTGAACTGAGTGTAATGAATTATCAGTTTTACTGACCGACACCGGTGACTAGGAGGCCAACTAGTTTTATACTGAACTGAACAAAACAGCTGGAACCAGCAAGAGCTGGTATGAAGCAGAAGTTACTACTAAACTGAAGCACGCTGTATCATTGACCTAACTGTTTAGTTTAAAATAAAAAAGAACAAACCACATAATATGGGTCTCAAACCTAGGGATGCACCGATACCGATACCGGATCGGATATCAGGCCAATACTGACTCAAATAGCTGGATCGGATATTGGTGGCAATGGGGCCGATGTATTAAATTCAATTATATGTTTATATACTATATACATTATACGTATATTGAAATCTGAATTCTTGTTTAAGTTTTGACCAATGTGTCATTGGTTGCTTCATTTAAAGAGGTTACACCTGAATTGTAATTCCTGATAACTTTGAAGATTTTTTAGCAAGTTGCTGGTGTACAATTTCATTTTAATAATAAATAGCAATTCACTACAGTTATATCTATCTATTTATTTGTTACATTTTGTTTTACAAAGTTAAGAAAGCAATGTTTAAGTCAGTCCTGATGTTGCCTTACACATAAAAGAATGATCCCAGTCACTTCCACACAGTGAGGCATACAGCTGATTAATTAAACACTGGTATTGGTACTCGGTATCGGCCGATACCCGAAGCCCAGGTATCGCTATCGAGATTGGGACTGAAAAAGTTGGATTGGTGCATCCCTACTTAAACCACCCCCTACACCCTCTCCCTACCCACATATTAAGTGCCATCCCAAACCAATTAGTAGGGAGTGGAAGTATTACCCTCCAACAGGGAGCCTACATCGATGCCAAATTACTGGCCATGTGCAATGGCGTTTTGTGTTCGTCATGGAACACGCTTTGTACAAATGTAATTCCGTCTAGTCTAGAAAACGGTAGACGTGTTCATTTGATTGTAAAGTGTTAAAATGTATATTTGGCCTACAGGGACTGTTGCAAAAACCAAGCAGCTCATAAACAACAATACTGTGAACCTTTGCACATCCCCTAGAATATACCTTTGTACATCCCTGCCAAGCTATTTCATTTTAAACAGATACATCGTACATATTTTTAAATAGTAGGCCCCTTTTTAAAAAAAATATTTTTTTGTAATGTTTTTTCTATTCTATATTTATGTTTTCTTGTGTATGCACCAAAACACCAAAACAAATTCCTTCTATGTGAAAACCTACTTGTCAATAAATTTGATGTGGAGTGGATGTAAGTCTGCCACCTCACTTATGACACTGTTACTTATGTTTCTTATTAGTGCTGTATATATAACAGCTGCCATTTCATACGAAACCATGGTTACCAAACGTTACGAGAGTTTCTGTTTCTGTTGGAGAGAGGGAAGTTTGTCCCAAAGGTTGCCACCGCGTTTATACCTTACATCTTAAAGAAGGGTGCTTCATTCAGCCGCGAGTAGGACTACACTCCACTACAATGATACACTACACGTGTATTATCACTCCATGATTATTCCTGTTATCAAATTAATTAATTTAATTAATTAATTTGGAATCTGTGGAGAAGTGAAACAAAATCACAGGGGATCAATTCATTCATTCAGTTTATTCAAAACTATTTCAATAACGACAGAAACACTGCCGTATGGTTGAACAAACCCTCATCTAATGGTCCATCACTGGAGTCCAGAATAAGGAAACCTTTTCCTGCAGGCGGAGGATTGTACTTGACAGCTCCATAGTGCTTGACAACACAGTAATGTGTGGAGACTCCCCTCTCTCCCTCATCCATCTGTCTCCCAGCCCTAATAGAGCTGACCCTGATTGAGAATTTGGGGAGGTATATTCCTTCTGCCTGCTGCTGCCTTGGAAGATATACAAGATGGCTCTCTGCTTCACACGTCATTAAACTCACGTTGCTTCAGCCGTGCCTAAGGCTGGGCTACGACGTGTGGTCGTTGTTGTGTTGTAATGTTCTACATGCATAAGAATTGGTGAGGCATAAAGGTATTTATGCTGACGCTTTTACTTTCATGTGTTGAACTTGTTTTGTAGGAGGAAAATTTGTATCTTAAATATTTTCTTCCTTGTTGCAGACCGTCCTCAGCCAAAGCTACACCTGTATCAGGAAAGGTAAGAACGGCAGCCATGCATTACTTCCCTCTGTAAACACATTACCACTCTTTAAATCATATATGTATGTTGTTTGTTCTACACTCCAGAGGTGGGGCTGTATTGATTCAAGTCATATTCTAACGACTTGACTCGACAAAAAAAAACAGGCCTGCAACTTGACTTTGAGGTTAATGCTAACAACTTGTGACATGACTTGGACTTTTACAGTTTTTCTCATTCACTTTGGCTCAATTATTGAATGAGAATTATTTTTTTCAAAACAATAATTTCAAATCTCTGAACAATTACAGTTTGTTGTTCACAGCAGATTAGAATTTCTCATTCATTCAAGCAAATTGCAAAAAGAAAGTACAATTGTCTTCAATTTGCACAATAACAACTTGCATGTCTTGCTGATCAAAGCTGAGGAGTTAATTAACCATCACATGCAAAATGATCCATTCAGTTATCACAATCTGTCAGACGTACATGTGTATTTCATAAATGTAAAACTACTGCAGTTTTTTTGTCATTGTTGTCATTTATTGGCATGGATGTCATTTTGTGGCAAATTTTCAGTTCAATATGACTTTATATGAAAGTGTTTGTGTTTATAATACTTGTAACACATTGCTACATTAATAAATGTACTGTATAGAAATGTGCATATCCTTACAGTTTCGTACAGTATTGACCTTTCCTAGAAAACTTTGACTTACTGTTGAAATGGGAATCTAAACAGCTCAGTGCGATAAACAAGAGCATTCAGTTGGACAAAACGGACCTTCTGGTATAGTACAGTAAGCCGTCAGTGTCAACAAAAAGTAGAACAATACAGAGATTAGTATATATAAGAAACATTTCCAGGGTTGACTATTTTGACCAGTACGGCTCACACGATGACAAAACAACTTTTCATTTTGGTGGCGTTGTCCAGTTTACTGACACAATAATGAGCTTTTGAAGCATGAATGAAGTGTTTTGGGTGAGTTACTACCTTTTGCAGACATGCAATAGAGTTGTGATGCCCCAAGAAACAATTGTGACGATTGCATTCACAGTTTAGAGAAAGTTAAGACTTTCGAAAAATGAGCTAAAACGATTGAGGAGAACTGTAACTTGGGATGACTTGATATCCTCCTCCCCCAAGACCAAAGATTGAAAGCTGTCATAAGAATTCTTAATTTTACTGATAACTGAGCTTTGAATAGGGATGTCACGATTTTGACTCTCAATCGAAAAGGGCTTTAAATTTCGACCTTCAAAATCAAAAGCGGGTCCGTCGTGTTCGTTCGACATTTTCAGTGAAGTATGAAATATTTTGAGAAAAGTACAGTGGTATCTCATTTTGAGGTGTTTGAGGAAACTTCTTTCAACAACTAAAGCTTCCTTGGAAATAAATGCCATCATCTCATCATGATGCTCCTCTGGAACCATACAGCCAGGGGTCAGCTACATGGCCGTAATGAGAGTCATGCTATTGCTCTGTGAGGACTGCAGAGACAGTTAATTGTAATATCTTGATATTGCTCTGTTGCATAAATCACAGCTGCATTCTCTCCGCTCAGGTTCTGTGGCTTCAAAGTTTAGAAGTTCAAGGGCTTTGATCTGATCATGGACAGAATTTATTTGATGATATCAGTTTCACTCAATTTTATCCAACTGAACTGCTGAAAGTCATGTAATCAACAACACCAACCCTGTTTCTAATATCATTCAGGTTAATTCAGAGACACGTTGTCAGGTTCTCAGGGCCAACCATGACAAATAGGGAGACACACCGTGGTAACATTTAAATCAATTCAATTATTTAACAAAAGAAAATAAAATGTGCAGACCAGAGGATCAAACAGGTACGGAGTGTGAATATCAGTAGTATCAGTAGTGTAAGGTGTGCATGGAGAGTGTAAGATGTATCAAACAAACAAAAGGATAACCAAAGAGAACCTAAGGCTGCCACATGCCACATGTGTCTGCGAGGAAAGAGAGAAAGGGAGAATGAGTAATCAAGCCAAAGTTTTATAGGCTGGGAACATCACACCCAGGTGAAAGCGTGCTATATGAGCAACAGCAGGGGTCACCACAACGTCAAGGAACTACAATAACTTGTAATCGGATGTAGACTTCTATTTGGTGAAAAAGGCTCTGCTTTATGAGGGAGCTCTCAACAAATCCAAGGAAGAACAGGAATTCTGGAGGAGAACATATACCAAGTACTATGCTATTTCATACTGTCAATATTCAATATTATATTCATTAAGTCGGTGGAGAAAGCAGCAGCCTGCGTGGCCATGGCATAAAGTTCAATAAATTGAAAGGCATGGTTTGACAGTTTGGGAAATACACTTTTTTGCTTCTTTGTTTTATTGGGGTGTTGCTCCAGCCAGGTCAGTGTTAGAAATACCAGTTGTGATGACAGAAGTGCTAATATACAGTACTATATTACTAAAGCCTTTTTTTTTTACTATTGCTGCGCAGAGCAGCCATCTTGGATTTTGATGTCGGGGTTGAGGTTCGTCCGACTTTCCGAGTCGGAAATCCGACTTCAGGGGGCATTTCAGTTGAAATTTCCAAGTTCAAATCAAGGCCTACTGAAAGAGGCTGGGACAAGGGTCTTGGGGTATAACACATGCACAGTGTAACTGGAGCTGCGGTCATGTGTTGTGATTGACTCATTTTTGGCGAGTGCAGACCAGATTTTATTGCGCATGTGTTGTTCCCCAAAGATTGGACACGTTGATGACGCGTGACATCTCCTCTTTTCACCGTCCTCGGGTCAAACTGAACGCTGCATGACTTCCGCATAAACTAAACCGACTCGCGACAAGTCGCGGACTCACTGAGGTGAGGTTTTGCAGTAACGATGACTAAATGAGCAGCAGGGTAGTAACGTTAAAGGGCACATAAAAAAATTTAAATGAGCCATATTAAACAACTTAATGCTTCATCCACACACTCTTGTCACAGCTGAGGAAAGCACATTCCGATCGCCAGATGAGTGAAAACTTTGTTTGTTACGTTTTCTCTAAGCAGTGTGGCATTGGAGCATGATGGGATTAGCAGGATATTTAGCTAGCTAGCAGACAGCTGGCTGGTTACCTCTTGGGCTGGTTCCACCAAGCTTTGGTGCCGTCTTGATTATGGAAAAAGAGCCGAACAGCGGGCTGGTGGCCTGCGGCAGCGCTGGGTCTGACTTAAGCTTGAATTTGCATGGGCAGGTCTGTGTTATATATGTCTGGTGTATGAAATGTCTGTATCCCCTATGATAATCATCTCACTCCCTCTTCCTCTCTGGCGTTAACGTACATACAGTAACTACCATTTTTCTCTTGTGATCTTTTCTTACCAACAGAAACAATAGTTGTTTTTGCAACTTCAGTGTAGAGGATTGTGATGTTACTTCAGCTATATCTACTGCCTTCAAAACATATACATACAGCTCTGGAAAAAATTAAGAGACCACTTCAAAATTATCAGTTTCTCTGGTTTTACTATTTATTGGTATGTGTTTGAGTAAAATTAAATTTTTTGTTATATTCTATAAACTACTGACAACATTTCTCCCAAATTTCAAATAAAAATATTGTCATTTAGAGCATTTATTTGCAGAAAATGACAACTGGTCAAAATAACAAAAAAGATGCAGTGTTTTCAGATCTGGAATAATGCAAAGAAAACAAGTTCATATTAATTTTTAAACAACACAATACTAATGTTTTAACTTAGGAAGAGTTCAGAAATCAATATTTGGTGGAATAACCTTGATTTACAATCACAGCTTTCATGCGTCTTGGCATGCTCTCCACCAGTCTTTCACATTGCTGTTGGGTGACTTTATGCCACTCCTGGCGCAAAAATTCAAGCAGCTCGGCTTTGTTTGAGGGCTTGTGACCATCCATCTTCCTCTTGATCACATTCCAGAGGTTTTCAATGGGATTCAGGTCTGGAGATTGGGCTGGCCATGACAGGGTCCTGATCTGGTGGTCCTTCATCCACACCTTCACTGACCTGGCTGTGTGGCATGGAGCATTGTCCTGCTGGAAAAAAACACTCCTCAGAGTTGGGGAACATTGTCAGAGCAGAAGGAAGCAAGTTTTCTTCCAGGACAACTTTGTACTTTGGCTTGATTCATGCGTCCTTCACAAAGACAAATCTGCCCGATTCCAGCCTTGCTGAAGCACCCCCAGATCATCACCGATCCTCCACCAAATTTCACAGTAGGTGCGAGACACTGAGGCTTGTAGGCCTCTCCAGGTCTCCGTCTAACCATTAGACGACCAGGTGTTGGGCAAAGCTGAAAATTGGACTCATCAGAGAAGATGACCTTACTCCAGTCCTCTATGGTCCAATCCTTATGGTCTTTTGCAAACCTCAGCCTGGCTCTTCTTTGCTTCTTTGGTGCTCTGACAATGTTCCCCAACTCTGAGGAGTGTTTTTTTCCAGCAGGACAATGCTCCATGCCACACAGCCAGGTCAGTGAAGGTGTGGATGAAGGACCACCAGATCAGGACCCTGTCATGGCCAGCCCAATCTCCAGACCTGAATCCCATTGAAAACCTCTGGAATGTGATCAAGAGGAAGATGGATGGTCACAAGCCCTCAAACAAAGCCTAGCTGCTTGAATTTTTGCGCCAGGAGTGACATAAAGTCCCCCAACAGCAATGTGAAAGACGAGTGGAGAGCATGCCAAGACGCATGAAAGCTGTGATTGTAAATCAAGGTTATTCCACCAAATATTGATTTCTGAACTCTTCCTAAGTTAAAACATTAGTATTGTGTTGTTGCAGATCTGAAAACACTGCATATTTTTTGTTATTTTGACCAGTTGTCATTTTCTGCAAATAAATGCTCTAAATGACAATATTTTTATTTGAAATTTGGGAGAAATGTTGTCAGTAGTTTATAGAATATAACAAAAAATTTAATTTTACTCAAACACATACCAATAAATAGTAAAACCAGAGAAACTGATAATTTTGAAGTGGTCTCTTAATTTTTTCCAGAGCTGTATATATATTCCAAATTTCCCGATAAAAATTCTGAATATCGCAGCCAATAATCATCCAGGCCGGTAATGTGTCGAACTCTAGTGTAGACATTGTGTTAAAATGTCAATGAGGTTCTTGTGAGCTACAATCTATCAGAAATAAAAGTGGATAGACTGATATTGTAATTTTGACACCACATAGGTGAATTTAAAACACTCTGATGTAACTGTTATGATGATAATCAAGACTATCTATTATATCCTGTGCTCATTTACCCACCCCCTGCCCAATGTCCCTTTTATTAAATGATCTCCATTGACACTGTAAACAGCTGAGCTACATGCTAATATGTGCAGAAAACCAACACAGTCTGCATCAAAGGCTGTGCCATAATTAAGCAGCTATTCTTCAGAAATAGATCCAATTTCTGCGCCTCGGGCAGCCGAGGTCTAATGAGCTTTGTAGTTTGTAGATCGGATGAGTGGCCATGTTGATTTAATGCATGTCCAACAAGCATTTCAACAGCCGCTGGGTAACCATTAATGAATTAAGGACAGTGTATGAGGGAGGAAGCTGAATGGGCTCTGAGGGACAAGACGTACTATTCAGTGCTTGTAGTCCCCTTTAAAGCCATGTAACTGAAACATAAAAAAGAAATACAACTACTTTATTTGAACTGGACTTATTCTCTTCCTTGTGTGTTTGATGACTGTATTTCCTGTCTGTTGTGTTTTATATCTATTCAAACTGCAACCGGTCTGCTGTCTTAGCCCAGTTCTCCATCGGAAAAGAGATTCTATCTCTAGGGATTTCCTGGTTAAATAAAGGTTAAAGAAAATCATAGTGACTCGGATTGGGATAGTTATTGTAAAGTAGCCTGTTAGTGAAGGCAGTGTGCTGTATATTAATTAGGGCCCCTGCTCTGGAGATTGATTGGTTAGAACATGACTGCTGACGTGCCATAATTTAGACGGCGTCTGAGAGACTCTATTTAAGTTGCACAAACTCTCTCTCTCTCTAAATTGACATAACAAGGAAACAAGTTGATATACAGCGCTGTATGTTAACACATAATACTGGTGCTACAGAGGTTGAAAGTTTTCTAGAGCAGGCCACAAATTTGTAGCACGAATATAAAAGTATCAAGTTAGTCTATTGTAGTTTGAGACTGTTCTAATTCTGCGTTGTGGGGTGAGCATATGAAAATATAGTTTATAAAATCATTTTCCATGACCTTTTAAAGATATAATAACTGTTTTCGTTTGCTGTTTGTACACACAAAGCGTTCAAAGTTGGCACCCTCCTCCTTGGCTCAACAAGCGAGGGAGTGAGAGAGAGTAGCGATGGTAGAGCGAGCTATAGAGTCACTGAAGTGAGGGAGCGGCGTTGGTGAGAAAAAAGTAGTGAATTAGAGAAATAAAACTTTATTTTCAGATTTTTTTCCCGGCGGTCTAATACACAAATAAACACACAACTAACTTCTACTGCAGGAAGGAACCGAGTTGCTGGATTTTAAATGAATGCAGCCGAAGTCTGTGTGTGTGGCTCAACACTGCTCTCGGGGACATGTGCCTCGGTATCGGAAGCCGAGGGGCGTGACAGAGCAGCAATATTTGACCACCTGAATGGGTGCACACACTGCACGCTATCATTGGTTGGGGGTTAGACCAGAAGCCTCCGTAGAAAAGCAAAATAAGAAGAAAAGAGAAAATACAGGGATGCAGGGTCTCTGCAGAAACAGACACCACCACACATTTCTAGTGGAGCATAGGCCTAAGTGATGATTGAGAGGGATTATTTTTATATCAGTCGATACATTGTTTTTTAGGAAATTCTTGCATATTATATCTTTAAAGGAATATGGTACTTGTATATGTTAATGAAATATATTTATTTGTTATTATTATTAATATTTATGCACATAACATGGACGCGAGAAGCTGCTGAGGGGGATGCAGCAGGGATATTAAATTAAATTATAATATTCTTGGTGTTAAAACTATAGTCTTTGCCATGTTTGTTTAGTGTTTTTGTGTAGTGAGGAAAGAGGATTTGCTTTGTTTTTTATCTGTTTAAATCATATGTATTAGTCCATTATTAGATTCCTTCTGATGTAGACTCTAAACGCACAAAACCATCGATGTGTTTTAAGCTGTTTTCTGATATGAACTTGGATAAGGTTCGGAGAATCCTTGTCCTGACTGATTCTCTAGACATTGTCCAGCGTTGCCTTTTTTTTACTCATGTAGCACTCGATAGGAGATTGTCCATATCAGATGTGTTGGAAATACTCCAACTACTGTTGGAAAACTAATTAGAACAACTTTCTCTTCTCATTTGATTGTTTTGATTTTGTCAAGCATCATTTTATTTTTGTACTTACCCATTTTTTTTGCTCTGTTGAAATCCCACCGACAATACCATTTGATGTGGAAAACTTGTACTTCTAGTCAATCTTACTTTGATAAATGACAGAATACACTTGATGAGCCTCAGTTGTCCATACTTGAATATATGTTCTTTAAAACACAAATCTGACGTTAGAGAAAATCATGGTACAGCATGCATGGACACAGTCATACCAAAAACTTAAAGTAACATTACATTCGCTCAACTTTGTCCCACATCAAACAGAATCACATATAATTATGCCACCAGGGAGGAGGCCAAACAATGTGTAACCCTCGGTTAAAACTGTTTCTCACCCATGTTTATCAAGGTAGTCGGAACGTCTGCAAGGTTTTCATCTTATTTTTACCTCCGGTAACCCAGAGCCTCCTCACATAAAGCATGTCAAGTGTGAAGAACTGATGCCTCTCAAAATACTAAACCATGATAATGCACAAATCATACATCATGTCTTGTAAATGTCTACCATACTAAGCCTCTGCCACTTTTTTAGCAAACCATTCAAACCCCAGAAAGATTTGGTCAAATCCCTCTTGAAATGACACTTTGCCTGCATATTCCGTTTCACTCTTAAGTACTGTCACAGTACAGAAGCTAAAGCTTCTCTAACTGTCATTTCAATGTGACTTTAAAGGTAATCACAAACAACATATTGTGTCCTTTAGTTTGGAGGACTTGTTGCAGCCAGTAGTCTGTGCCTGTACCTCTTTCTATTGACTGATAGATGCTCGGAAGCTTTGAATGTAATACCTGTTATTCTAACTTGATACAGTTGATAAAATTGCGTTCATTAAGGTTACTAAGGAGACATTACATCAAACAAGATGAAGACAGACTGGAAATATTTGGACCACAGATTGTAGAATTTCTCCAGGTTATCCTCCTTTAGTTAAAGGTCCCATATTGTAAAAATTATGATTTTTATGTCTGTTATAGTTAAAAGCAGGTTTAAGTGCTATATAAATACTGTGAAAGTATTGAAACGTTCAATCCACAGAGAAATACACACAGCCCGTATTCAGAAATTGTGCATTTGAAACAAACCGATTTCTGTCCATTTGTGATGTCACAAATATACAATATTTAGACCATTAAACGGGTTTTAAACGTAAACATTCTTAATGTGTCCCAGTTTATTTCCGGTTGCAGTATATGTAAATAATATCAGCTGACAGGAAGTAAACATGGACACAAACTGTTGCCTAGCAATGCAATTTTGTTGAAATGAGCTAAAACAGAGTGTTTCAGACAGAGGGTAGATACAGGTATATTCAGGCAGACAGTATGAGGAAAATAACGTTTTTATTTTAACATTACAGCATGTAAACATGTTCTAGTAGAAAAACAAAATACAAGTATGAACCTGAAAATGAGCATAATATGGGACCTTTAATGTTTTAACATACTGTACATGCTCTTTACACCCATACATTTTTATAATACAGTTCTTCTCATTTGCTTTGACTCAATTCCAGAATGCAAATTATTTTTTTCAGAACAATGAGCTCAAATCTCTGAACAATTTGTTGTTTACAACAGATTTGAATTTCTCATTCATTCAAGCAAATTGCAGATGTTTTGGCACATGTGCAAAATGTTAAGTACAATTGCACATCTACATGCACAACAACCACTTACACACGTCTTGTTGATCAAAACTGATGAGTTGAATCTCAGTGAAACTGTCGTCCTCTTCAAAACTTCTAAACATTCCTTCGTCGTTTGACCCATCACATGCAAAATGATCCATTCAATTATCAAAATCTGTCAGACATACATGTATATTCCATAAATATCTATGACATGGTGTTACGTACTGTGAGGAGGTACAGTTTGTTGTTTTTTACTGAGCTACTGTAAGTTGTTTTCATTGTTGAAGGGTTTGTTTTTTGGCATGGATGTCATTTTGTGGCAAATATTCGGTTCACTGTCTATGACTTTACATGAAAGATCAAAAGTGAGTTTTCTATTTATAATACATGTAACATATTACTACACAAATATATTTACAGTATACAAATGTGCATATCCTTTTCTGTGTACTACAGTATTGTACAGTATTGACTTTTCTACAGTAAACGTTGACCTACTGTTGAAATGGGAATCTAAAAAGCTCTGTGCAATACACAACAGCATTCAGCTAGAAAAAAACTGACATTCTGGTATTGTACAGTAAGTAGTCAGTCAACAAAAAGTAGAACAATACAGAGATTAGTATAAAAGAAATATTTCCAGGGTTGACTATCATGGTAAAAAAAAACGTCTAACCATTTTGAACAGTGCAGCTCACAGGATGACTAAACAACTTTTCATTTTGATGCCACTGGCCAATTTACTGACCCAATAATGAGTTTTTGAAGCATGAATGAAATGTTCTGGGTGAGTTACTGCTTTTTGCAAACATGCAATACAGTTGTGATGTCCCATCAAACAGTTGTGACAATTGCATTTTAGAGAATGTTAAGACTGTTTTGAATAATGAGCCAAAGCGATTGAGAAAAACTGTAAATGGTGACACAATGGCCCTCAACAAAAAGCATTTGGATACACCGTCTCCTCGTTGTCTTGAGGAATTACATTAGTCGATCGACTTGACTTCATCCAATTTTGTCCCCGGCTACGGGCCCCTCCCATCAGATACAATCATAGTAGGTCTCCCTCAGAGACATCAAAGTGTTTATTCCCTCTAACCCTGAGCTTAAAAGTGATCTGTTTCCTCTTTTATCGTGTCAGTCCACATAAAGCCAATCTTATAACTTGACAGAGGGAGGCTCAAGGTCAAATTCAATCTACGGATTCTTATAAAATATTGACTTTTCAATCCAACAAACTACAGTAAGCTTCTCTTCATCCCTGTATTGCCTTCATTTCTTTCTGTTTCTGTCCTTTCTCTCTCTCTCTCTCTCTCTCTCTCTCTCTCTCTCTCTCTCTCTCATGGGTTGCCTCTAAGCATCACAGCCTTCATTTCTGCATATATTTGAACCTAAGTACAGAGAATAGCTTTCTCATTAATGGTGTTTTGCAGTCTTATTTATTTTGCCATATTTGACTTGAGCTTCAGCATCACAGAACTGTTTAAGTCTCAACATTGAAGCGCATCTTGCAGAAGCTTTTAAACATTCCATTTCCACCATCTAATGAACTGTTTATTTGTTTTGCTCCATTCACAGCTAAAACTTTGTGGGAGGGAAAATCCCAGCAGCTTTTCTTGCAGGGTCCTATTTATTCTATTTATTTCATACAAAGGTTTTCACAGTTGGCGTAAAGCCAAGGAACCTTGCTGAAACTCAATCTACCAACAGTGAGAATTGCTGTCTCCAAGTCGTGCAGCTTAGAAAGATAACAATGATTGAGTCCTAAAGGCAAGCAAGTTCTTACTGACTTGCCCCGCAGCTTTGAAGTGGTGCCTTTTTCCCTGAGCTCAGTCACAGGATGAGTTGAAGGGGGACGGAAGGTTGGCACACATCTGAAGACTTTCTATCTGCATGCTACTTGGCTTGTAGAATTAGATAGCTCTTCTTATCCTATGTGTGTGTGACCCTTATTTTTTTCTTTCTTCTCAC
Organism: Sebastes miniatus; assembly: GCA_916701275.1. Classification (NCBI taxonomy): domain Eukaryota; kingdom Metazoa; phylum Chordata; class Actinopteri; order Perciformes; family Sebastidae; genus Sebastes; species Sebastes miniatus. Next base: position 594 of record CAKALS010000387.1, on the reverse strand, counting down.
TTTCCCATTAATTTTTCTTCTGATCTTTCGACCTATCTGTTTGTCCAGCCAGCAGTATACAGAGGCGTAGGCCCGCCAGGAGCTCAGGTGTCTCTGGAGCAGCAGGCCTACATGCTGCTGACGGAGCCAGAGAGGCAGACCATGGCCTACTACCTGCAGGAGTACCAGGACGGACACATAGGAGTCGAGCCACTGACCATGGCTCTGTTTGAGCTCTTTAACACACATGCAAAGGTACAGCAGCCTGCAGCACCGGCTGGGTGACTCTACAGCTGGTCTGTGTGGGGTCTAAAAAAGATCTATATGTTTGGAGCTTGTGAAATAATGTTCAGAAGTTACATCATAAAAACGAGCTTGAATGTATCAGAATGTGGGAATATATAGCCTGATAATAAGACCAACTATACATAATAATGGTTTAAGCTGTAATGAATAGCTTTATTAATGGTTGATAAACATCAGTTATATCATCATCATAATATTTTATTGATATATCATTATTGATTTAAAAAGAAAACATCAGATCAATGCAAAGTCAATATTCATATACAGCCATTAAATTAGATGATCTGGGTCCAAAACAGATCACCATGA
>CAKALS010000386.1:0-107061 GCA_916701275.1 Sebastes miniatus | reverse complement strand
GACATTCTGGAGTGACATGGAGGAGCGAATTCTGCAGTGACATGGAGGAGTGACATGGGAGCAGGATGAGCGACATGGTGGATCGACATGGAGGAGTGATATGGAGGATTGATATTTAGGAGTTACATGGAAAATTGACATTGAGGAGTGACAAGAAGAAGTTCTTGGAGGAGCGACATGGAGGAGTGACATTTAAAATCTACATGGAGGAGCAACATGGAGGAAGAAATGGAGTAGTGACATGGAGAGAGACATGGTGTAATGAGAGGGATGAGTGACATGGGGGATCGACATGGACGAGTGACCTGGAGGAGCGAATGGAGAAGAAACATGGAGGAGTGACACGAAGCAGTGACATGGAGGTGCGATATGGCGGAGTGAGAGGGGTGAGTATCATTAAGGAGTGACATTTTGGAATGACATGGAGGAGCATCACTCTGGAGTGACATGGAGGAGTGCCATGGAGGAGCAAGGCGGAGCGACATGGAAGATCGACATTGAGGACTGTCATGGAGGAGAAACATGGAGGATCGACAGAGCAGTGACATGGAGGAGTGACATGGAGGAGTGACATAGAGGATTGACGTGGAGGACAGACATGGAGGAGTGACATGGAGAAGTGACATGGAGGAGCAACACGGAAGAGCGACATGGAGGAGTGACATGGAGTTGTGACATAAAGGAGTGACATGGAGGAATGACATGGAGGAGTGACATGGAGGAGGGACATTTTGGAGTGACAAGGAGGAGCGACATGGAGGAATGACATGGTCCTCCATGTCGCAAGGATGAGCGACATGGAGTATCGACATGGAGGAGTGACAGGGAGCAGTGACTTGCAGGATTGACATGGAGGAGTGAAATTGAGGAGCATGAGGAGCAACATGGAGGAGTGACATGGAGGAGTGACATGTAGGAGCGACATGCAGGATCGACATGGAGGAGTGATAGGGAGCAGTGACTTGCAGGATTGACATGGAGGAGTGACATTGAGGAGCATGAGGAGCGACATGGAGGAGTGACATGGAGGAGTGAAACGGAGGAGCGACATGGAAGACATGGAGGAGTGACATGGAGGAATTACATAGAGGAGTGACATGGAGGATTGACATGGAGGAGCGATATTCTGGGTTGACATTCTGGATTGACATTCTGGAGTGACATGGATGAGCGAAAATCTGGAGTGACATGGAGGAGCCATGATGAGCGACATGGTGGATCGACATGGAGGAGTGACATGGAGGATTGATATGGAGGAGTGACATGGAGAAGTGACATTGAGGAGTGACAAGAATAATGACATGGAGGAGCGACATGGAGGAGTGACATGGAGGAGTGACATGGAGGAGTGACATAGCGGAGTGAGAGGGAGGAGTGACATTCTTGAGTGACATTCTGGAATGACCTGGAGGAGCGTCACTATGGAGTGACATGGAGGAGCAACATGGAGGAGTGCCATGGAGGAGCAACATGGAGGAGCGACATGGAGGAGCTAAATTATGGGTTGACATTCTGTAATGACATGTAGGACTGACATTCTGGAGTGACATGGAGGAGCACTTGGGGGAGTGACATGGAGGATCGACATGGAGAAGCGACATGGAGGAGCGACATCTAGGATCTACATGGAGGAGCAACATGGAAGAGTGACATGGAGGCGTGACATGGAGGATCGATATGGAGGAGTGACATTGAGGATGACATTAAGGAGTGACATGTAGGAGTGACTGAGAGGAGGGACATGGAGGAGTGACAGGGAGCAGTGACATGCAGGATCGACATGGAGGAGTGAAATGGAGGAGCAAGGAGGAGCGACATTGAGGAGTGATATGGAGGATCAACAAGGAGGAGCGACATGGAGGAGCGACATGGAGGAGTGACATGGAGGAGCGACAAGGAGGTTTGACATGGATGATCGACATGGAGGAGCGACATGGAGGATTGATATGAGGAGTGACTTGGAGGAGCAACATGGAGGAGCGACATGGATGATTGACATTGAGGAGCAAGGACTAGCAACATGGAGGATCGACATGGAGGAGTGACATGGAGGAGTGACAAGAAGAAGTGACATGGAGGAGTGACATGGAGAATTGACATGGAAGAGCGACATTGAGGATAGACATGGAGGATTGACAAGGAGGAGCGACATGGAGGAGTTACATGGAGGAGTGTCATGGAAGATGTGGAGTAGTGACATGGAGGATTGACATGGAGGAACATGGATGAGCGACATGGTGGATCGACATGGAGGAGTGACATGGAGGATTGATATCGAGGAGTAACATGGAGAAGTGACATGGAGGAGCGACATGGAGGAGCGACATGGAGGAGAGAAATGGAGGAGTGACACGGAGAAGTGACATGGGAGGGGACATGGAGGAGGGACATTCTGGATTGACATTGAGTAGCGACAAGGAGTAGTGACATGGAGGGCAAGGAGGAGTGACATGGAGGATCTACATGGAGGATTGACATGGAGGAGTGACATGGAGAAGAGACATGGAGGAGTGACATTCTGGAGTGAAATTCTGGTGAAACATGAAGGAACGATATGGAAGAGTAACATGGAGGAGTAAGGATGACGAAATGGAGGAGCAAGGATGAGCAAGGATGAGCGACATGGTGGATCGACATGGAGGAGAGACATGGATTAGAAACTTGGAGGAGTGACATGAAGGAGGGACATGGAGGAGCTACATTCTGGGCTGACATTCTGGAGTGACATTCTGGAGTGACATGTAGGAGTGACATTCTGGAGTGACATGGAGGAGTGACATGGAGGAGCAACATGGAGAAGTGACATGGAGGATCGACATGGAGAAGCGACATGGAGGAGCAACATGGAGGAGTGAAATGGATGATTGACATTGAGGAGCAAGGATTAGCAACATGGAGGATCGACATGGAGAAGCGACATGAAGGAGCGACATCTAGGATCTACATGGAGGAGCTACATGGAGGAGTGACATGGAGGAATGACATGGAGGATCGACATGGAGGAGTGACTTGGAGGAGGTACATGGGGGAGGGACATTTTGGAGTGACAAGGAGGAGCGACATGGAGGAGTGTCATGGAAGACATGGAGGAGTGACATAGAGGAATTACATGAGGAGTCACAGGAAGGATGGACATGGAGGAGTGAAATTCTGGGTTGACATTCTGGATTGATATTCTGGAGTGACATGGAGGAGCGAAATTCTGGTTGACATTCTGGATTGATATTCTGGAGTGACATGGAGGAGCGAAATTCTGGAGTGACATGGAGGTGACATGGAGGAGCAAGGATGAGCGACATGGAGGATCGACATGGAGGAGTGAAATGGAGTAGCAACTTGGAGGAGTGGCATGGAGGATCGACATGGAAAGCGACATGGAGGAGCTACATCTAGGATCTACATGGAGGAGCAACATAGAGGAGTGACATGGAGATTGACATGGAGGATCGACATGGAGGAGTGACATTGAGGAGTGACATGAAGGAGTGACATGGAGGAGTGACTTGGAGGAGGTACATGGGGGAGGGACATTTTGGAGTGACAAGGAGGAGCGACATGGAGGAGTGTCATGGAAGACATGGAGGAGTGACAGAGGAATTACATGAAGGAGTCACAGGAAGGATGGACATGGAGGAGTGAAATTCTGGTTGACATTCTGGATTGATATTCTGGAGTGACATGGAGGAGCGAAATTCTGGAGTGACATGGAGGAGTGACATGGAGGAGCAAGGATGAGCGACATGGAGGATCGACATGGAGGAGTGAAATGGAGGATTGATATTGAGGAGTGACATGGAGAAGTGACATTGAGAGTGACAAGAAGAAGTGACAAGGAGGAGCGACATGGATGAGTGACAAGGAAGACATGGATGAGTGATATGTAGGAGCGACACGTAGGATCGACATAGAGGATCGAGATGGAGGAATGACACGGAGGAGGGACAATGGGGAGTGACATACTGGAGTTACATTCTTGAGTGACATTCTGGAATGACATGGACGAGCGACATTCTGGAGTGACATGGAGGAGCAACATGGAGGAGTGCCATGGAGGAGCATGGAGGATCGACGTGAAGCAGTGATATGAAGGAGAGACATGGAGGAGTGACATGGAGAGAGACATGGAGTAGTGTCATGGATGACTTTGAGGAGTGACATGGAGGAATTACATGGAGGCACAGGAAGGAGGGACATGGAGGAGCGAAATTCTGGAGTGACATGGAGGAGTTACATTGAGGAGTGACAAGAAGAAGTGACATGGAGGAGCGACATGGAGGATTGACATTGAGGAGCAAGGATTAGCAACATGGAGGATCGACATGGAGGAGTGACATGCAGGATTGACATGCAGGAGTGACATGGAGGAGTGACATGGAGGAGTTACATTGAGGAGTCACAGGAAGGAGGGACATGGAGGAGCGACATTCTGGAGTGACATGGAGGAGTGACATGGAGGATCACAGGAAGGAGGGAAATGGAGGAGCGACATTCTGGGTTGACATTCTGGAGTGACATTCTGGAGTGACATTGAGGAGCAAGGAGGAGCGACATGGAGGAGTGACATGGAGGAGTGACATGGAGGAGCGACATGGAGGAGTGACATGGAGGTGCAACATGGTGGATCGACATGGAGGAGAGACATGGATTAGAAACTTGGAGGAGTGACATGAAGGAGGGACATGAGGAGCTACATTCTGGGCTGACATTCTGGAGTGACATTCTGGAGTGACATGTAGGAGTGACATTCTGGAGTGACATGGAGTGTGACATGGAGGAGCACTTGGAGGAGTGACATGGAGGATCGACATGGAGAAGCGACATGGAGGAGCAACTTGGAGGAGTGAAATGGATGATTGACATTGAGGAGCAAGGATTAGCAACATGGAGGATCGACATGGAGAAGCGACATGAAGGAGCGACATCTAGGATCTACATGGAGGAGCTACATGGAGAGTGACATGGAGGAATGACATGGAGGAGCGAAATGGAGAACTTGCATGGAGGAGTGACATGAAGCTGTGACAAGGACGAGCGACAAGGCAGAGTGAGAGAGATAAGTTACATTAAGGAGTGACATGGAGGAGTGACATTGAGTAGTGACAAAAAGAATTGACATTGAGGAGTGACATGGAGGAGGGACATTCTGGATTGACATGGAGTAGCGACATCGAGGAGTGACATGGAGTAGCAAGGATGAGTGACATGGAGGAGTAACATGGAGGAGCAAGGATGAGCAAGGATGAGCGACATGGTGGATCGACATGGAGGAGAGACATGGATTAGAAACTTGGAGGAGTGACATGAAGGATGGATTAGCTACATTATGGGTTGACATTCTTGAGTGACATTCTGGAGTGACATTCTGGAGTGACATGGAGGAGCAACATGGAGGAGTGACATGGAGGAGCGACATCTAGGATCTACATGGAGGAGCTACATGGAGGAGTGACATGGAGGAGTGACATGGAGGAGTGACATGGAGGATCGACATGGAGGAGTGACATTGAGGATTGACATTAAGGAGTGACATGGAAGAGAGACTTGGAGGTGGGACATGGAGGAGGGACATGGCGTAGTGAGAGGGATGAGTGACATGGGGGATCGACATGGAGGAGTGACTTGGAGGAGCGAAATGGAGAACTAATATGGGGATGACATGGAGGATTGACATGTCAATCCATGTAGCATCGACATGCAGAAGTTACATGGATGAGTGACATAGAGGATTGTCATGGAAGACATGGAGGAGTGACATGGAGGAGTTACATGGAGGAGTTACATGGAGGAGTCACATGGAGTAGTGCCATTCTGGGTTGACATTCTGGAGTGACATCCTGGAGTGACATGGAGGAGTGACATGGAGGAGCAAGGATGAGCAAGGATGAGCGACATGGTGGATCAACAAGGAGGAGAGACATGGAGTAGCAACTTGGAGGAGTGACATGAAGGAGGGACATGGAGGAGCTACATTCTGGGTTGACATTCTGGAGTGACATTCTGGATTGACATGTAGGAGTGACATTCTGGAGTGACATGGAGGAGTGACATGGAGGAGCAAGGATGAGCGACATGGTGGGTCGACATGGAGGAGTGACATGGAGTAGAAACTTGGAGGAGTGGCATGGAGGATCGACATGGAGAAGCGACATGGAGGAGCTACATCTAGGATCTACATGGAGGAGCAACATAGAGGAGTGACATGGAGGATTGACATGGAGGATCGACATGGAGGAGTGACTTGGAGGAGGTACATGGGGGAGGGACATTTTGGAGTGACAAGGAGGAGCGACATGGAGGAGTGTCATGGAAGACATGGAGGAGTGACATAGAGGAATTACATGAAGGAGTCACAGGAAGGATGGACATGGAGGAGTGAAATTCTGGTTGACATTCTGGATTGATATTCTGGAGTGACATGGAGGAGCGAAATTCTGGAGTGACATGGAGGAGTGACATGGAGGAGCAAGGATGAGCGACATGGTGGATCGACATGGAGGAGTGAAATGGGTAGCAACTTGGAGGAGTGGCATGGAGGATCGACATGGAGAAGCGACATGGAGGAGCTACATCTAGGATCTACATGGAGGAGCAACATAGAGGAGTGACATGGAGGATTGACATGGAGGAGCAACATGGAAGAGTTACATGGAGGAGTGACATGGAGGATCGACATGGAGGAGTGACATTGAGGAGTGACATTAAGGAGTGACATGTAGGAGTGACTGAGAGGAGGGACATGGAGGAGTGACAGGGAGCAGTGACATGCAGGATCGACATGGAGGAGTGAAATGGAGGAGCAAGGAGGAGCGACATTGAGGAGTGATATGGAGGATCAACAAGGAGGAGCGACATGGAGGAGCGACATGGAGGAGTTACATGGAGGAGCGACAAGGAGGTTTGACATGGATGATCGACATGGAGGAGCGACATGGAGGATTGATATGGAGGAGTGACTTGGAGGAGCAACATGGAGGAGCGACATGGATGATTGACATTGAGGAGCAAGGATTAGCAACATGGAGGATCGACATGGAGGAGTGACATGGAGGAGTGACAAGAAGAAGTGACATGGAGGAGTGACATGGAGAATTGACATGGAGGAGCGACATTGAGGATAGACATGGAGGATCAACAAGGAGGAGCGACATGGAGGAGTTACATGGAGGAGTGTCATGGAAGATGTGGAGTAGTGACATGGAGGATTGACATGGAGGAACATGGATGAGCGACATGGTGGATCGACATGGAGGAGTGACATGGAGGATTGATATCGAGGAGTAACATGGAGGAGTGACATGGAGGAGCGACATGGAGGAGCGACATGGAGGAGAGAATGGAGGAGTGACACGGAGAAGTGACATGGAGGAGGGACATGGAGGAGGGACATTCTGGATTGACATGGAGTAGCGACAAGGAGTAGTGACATGGAGGGGCAAGGATGAGTGACATGGAGGATCGACATGGAGGACTGACATGGAGGAGTGACATGGAGAAGCGACATGGAGGAGTGACATTCTGGAGTGAAATTCTGGTGAAACATGAAGGAACGATATGGAAGAGTAACATGGAGGAGTAAGGATGAGCGAAATGGAGGAGCAAGGATGAGCAAGGATGAGCGACATGGTGGATCGACATGGAGGAGAGACATGGATTAGAAACTTGGAGGAGTGACATGAAGGAGGGACATGGAGGAGCTACATTCTGGGCTGACATTCTGGAGTGACATTCTGGAGTGACATGTAGGAGTGACATTCTGGAGTGACATGGAGTAGTGACATGGAGGAGCAACTTGGAGAGTGACATGGAGGATCGACATGGAGAAGCGACATGGAGGAGCAACTTGGAGGAGTGAAATGGATGATTGACATTGAGGAGCAAGGATTAGCAACATGGAGGATCGACATGGAGAAGCGACATGGAGGAGCGACATCTAGGATCTACATGGAGGAGCTACATGGAGGAGTGACATGGAGGAATGACATGGAGGAGCGAAATGGAGAACTTGCATGGAGGATGACATGAAGCTGTGACAAGGACGAGCGACAAGGCAGAGTGAGAGAGATAAGTTCATAGGAGTGACATGGAGGAGTGACATTGAGTAGTGACAAAAGAATTGACATTGAGGAGTGACATGGAGGAGGGACATTCTGGATTGACATGGAGTAGCGACATCGAGGAGTGACATGGAGTAGCAAGGATGAGTGACATGGAGGAGTAAATGGAGGGCAAGGATGAGCAAGGATGAGCGACATGGTGGATCGACATGGAGGAGAGACCTGGATTAGAAACTTGGAGGAGTGACATGAAGGATGGATTAGCTACATTATGGGTTGACATTCTTGAGTGACATTCTGGAGTGACATGGAGGAGCGACATGGAGGAGTGACATGGAGGAGCGACATCTAGGATCTACATGGAGGAGCTACATGGAGGAGTGACATGGAGGAGTGACATTGAGGAGTGACATGGAGGATCAACATGGAGGAGTGACATGGAGGATTGACATTAAGGAGTGACATGGAAGAGAGACTTGGAGGTGGGACATGGAGGAGGGACATGGCGTAGTGAGAGGGATGAGTGACATGGGGGATCGACATGGAGGAGTGACTTGGAGGAGCGAAATGGAGAACTAATATGGAGGAGTGACATGGAGGATTGACATGTCAATCCATGTAGCATCGACATGCAGAAGTTACATGGATGAGTGACATAGAGGATTGTCATGGAAGACATGGAGGAGTGACATGGAGGAGTTACATGGAGGAGTTACATGGAGGAGTCACATGGAGTAGTGCCATTCTGGGTTGACATTCTGGAGTGACATCCTGGAGTGACATGGAGGAGTGACATGGAGGAGCAAGGATGAGCAAGGATGAGCGACATGGTGGATCAACAAGGAGGAGAGACATGGAGTAGCAACTTGGAGAGTGACATGAAGGAGGGCCATGGAGGAGCTACATTCTGGGTTGACATTCTGAGAGACATTCTGGATTGACATGTAGGAGTGACATTCTTGAGTGACATGGAGGAGTGACATGGAGGAGCAAGGATGAGCGACATGGTGGGTTGACATGGAGGACTGACATGGAGTAGCAACTTGGAGGAGTGACATGGAGGATCGACATGGAGTAGCGACATGGAGGAGCTACATCTAGGATCTACATGGAGGAGCTACATAGAGGAGTGACATGGAGGATTGACATGGAGGATCGACATGGAGGAGTGACTTGGAGGAGGTACATGGGGGAGGGACATTTTGGAGTGACAAGGAGGAGCGACATGGAGGAGTGTCATGGAAGACATGGAGGAGTGACATAGATGAATTACATGAAGGAGTCACATGAAGGATGGACATGGAGGAGTGAAATTCTGGGTTGACATTCTGGATTGATATTCTGGAGTGACATGGAGGAGCGAAATTCTGGAGTGACATGGAGGAGTGACATGGAGGAGCAAGGATGAGCGACATGGTGGATCGACATGGAGGAGTGAAATGGAGTAGCAACTTGGAGGAGTGGCATGGAGGATTGACATGGAGAAGCGACATGGAGGAGCTACATCTAGGATCTACATGGAGGAGCAACATAGAGGAGTGACATGGAGGATTGACATGGAGGATCGACATGGAGGAGTGACATTGAGGAGTGACATTAAGGAGTGACATGGAGGAGTGACTTGGAGGAGGTACATGGGGAGGGACATTTTGGAGTGACAAGGAGGAGCGACATGGAGGAGTGTCATGGAAGACATGAGGAGTGACAGAGGAATTACATGAAGGAGTCACAGGAAGGATGGACATGGAGGAGTGAAATTCTGGGTTGACATTCTGGATTGATATTCTGGAGTGACATGGAGGAGCGAAATTCTGGAGTGACATGGAGGAGTGATATCGAGGAGTGACATGGAGAAGTGACATTGAGGAGTTACAAGAAGAAGTGACATGGAGGAGCGACATGGAGGAGTGACATTTAGGGTCTACATGGAGGAGCAACATGGAGGAGAGAAATGGAGGAGTGACACGGAGAAGTGACATGGAGGACGGACATGGAGGATCGACATGGAGGACTGACATGGAGGAGTGACATGGAGAAGCGACATGGAGGAGTGACATTCTGGAGTGAAATTCTGGTGAAACATGAAGGAGCGATATGGAAGAGTAACATGGAGGAGTAAGGATGAGCGACATGGACGATCGACATGGAGGAGTGACATGGAGGAGTGACATTAAGGACTGACATGGAGAAGTTACATGGAGGAGCGACATGGAGCAGTGATATGAAGGAGTGACATTTAGCAGTGACATGGAGGAGCGACATGGAGGATAAACATGGAGGATTGACATGGAGGAGCAAAATGGAGGAGTGACATGTAGGATCAAAATGCAGGAGTGACATGGAGGAATGACATGGAGGAGTGACATAGAGGAGTGTCATGGAGGAGTTTCATTGAGGAGTCACAGGAAGGAGGGACATGGAGGAGCGACATTCTGGGTTGACATTCTGGAGTGACATTCTGGAGTGACATTGAGGAGGGACAAGGAGGAGTGACATTCTGGAGTGACATTCTTGAGTGACATTCTGGAATGACATGGAGGAGCATGGAGGATCGACATGGAGCAATGATATGAAGGAGTGACATGAAGGAGTGACATGGAGTGACATGTAGGATCGACATGCAGGAGTGACATGGAGGAGTGACATGGAGGAGTGTCATGAAATACATGGCGGAGTGACATGGAGGAATTACATGGAGGAGTCACAGGAAGGAGGGACATGGAGGAGCGACATTCTAGGTTGACATTCTGGCTTGACATTCTGGAGTGACATGGAGGAGCGAAATTCTGCAGTGACATGGAGGAGTGACATGGAGGAGCAAGGATGAGCGACATGGTGGATCGACATGGAGGAGTGATATGGAGGATTGATATTTAGGAGTTACATGGAAAATTGACATTGAGGAGTGACAAGAAGAAGTTACTTGGAGGAGCGACATGGAGGAGTGACATTTAAAATCTACATGGAGGAGCAACATGGAGGAGAGAAATGGAGTAGTGACATGGAGGAGAGACATGGTGTAATGAGAGGGATGAGTGACATGGGGGATCGACATGGACGAGTGACCTGGAGGAGCGAAATGGAGAAGAAACATGGAGGAGTGACACGAAGCAGTGACATGGAGGTGCGATATGGCGGAGTGAGAGGGGTGAGTATCATTAAGGAGTGACATTTTGGAATGACATGGAGGAGCATCACTCTGGAGTGACATGGAGGAGTGCCATGGAGGAGCAAGGCGGAGCGACATGGAAGATCGACATTGAGGACTGTCATGGAGGAGAAACATGGAGGATCGACAGAGCAGTGATATGAAGGAGTGATATGGAGGAGTGACATAGAGGAACGACATGGAGGATATATATGGACGATTGACATGGAGGAGCAACTTGGAGGAGTGACATGAGGATCGACATGGAAAAGCGACATGGAGGATTGACGTGGAGGTGTGACATGGAGGATCGACATGGAGGGGTGACTTGGAGGAGGGACATGGAGGAAGGACATTTAGGAGTGACAAGGAGGAGCGACATGGAGGAGTGACATGGTCCTCCATGTCGCAAGGATGAGCGACATGGAGTATCGACATGGAGGAGTGACAGGGAGCAGTGACTTGCAGGATTGACATGGAGGAGTGAAATTGAGGAGCATGAGGAGCAACATGGAGGAGTGACATGGAGGAGTGACATGTAGGAGCGACATGCAGGATCGACATGGAGGAGTGACAGGGAGCAGTGACTTGCAGGATTGACATGGAGGAGTGACATTGAGGAGCATGAGGAGCGACATGGAGGAGTGACATGGAGGAGTGACATGGAGGAGCGACATGGAAGACATGGAGGAGTGACATGGAGGAATTACATAGAGGAGTGACAGGAAGGAGGGACATGGAGGAGCGATATTCTGGGTTGAAATTCTGGATTGACATTCTGGAGTGACATGGATGAGCGAAATTCTGGAGTGACATGGAGGCTTGACATGGAGGAGCAAGGATGAGCGACATGGTGGATCGACATGGAGGAGTGACATGGAGGATTGATATGGAGGAGTGACATGGAAAAGTAACATTGAGGAGTAACAAGAAAAAGTGACATGGAGAAGTGACATTGAGGAGTGACATGGAGGAGTGACATGGAGGAGTGACATAGCGGAGTGAGAGGGAGGAGTGACATTCTTGAGTGACATTCTGGAATGACCTGGAGGAGCGTCACTATGGAGTGACATGGAGGAGCAACATGGAGGAGTGCCATGGAGGAGCAACATGGAGGAGCGACATGGAGGAGCTAAATTATGGGTTGACATTCTGGAATGACATGTAGGACTGACATTCTGGAGTGACATGGAGGAGCAACTTGGGGGAGTGACATGGAGGATCGACATGGAGAAGCGACATGGAGGAGCGACATCTAGGATCTACATGGAGGAGCAACATGGAAGAGTTACATGGAGGCGTGACATGGAGGATCGATATGGAGGAGTGACATTGAGGAGTGACATTAAGGAGTGACATGTAGGAGTGACTGAGAGGAGGGACATGGAGGAGTGACAGGGAGCAGTGACATGCAGGATCGACATGGAGGAGTGAAATGGAGGAGCAAGGAGGAGCGACATTGAGGAGTGATATGGAGGATCAACAAGGAGGAGCGACATGGAGGAGCGACATGGAGGAGTTACATGGAGGAGCGACAAGGAGGTTTGACATGGATGATCGACATGGAGGAGCGACATGGAGGATTGATATGGAGGAGTGACTTGGAGGAGCAACATGGAGGAGCGACATGGATGATTGACATTGAGGAGCAAGGACTAGCAACATGGAGGATCGACATGGAGGAGTGACATGGAGGAGTGACAAGAAGAAGTGACATGGAGGAGTGACATGGAGAATTGACATGGAAGAGCGACATTGAGGATAGACATGGAGGATTGACAAGGAGGAGCGACATGGAGGAGTTACATGGAGGAGTGTCATGGAAGATGTGGAGTAGTGACATGGAGGATTGACATGGAGGAACATGGATGAGCGACATGGTGGATCGACATGGAGGAGTGACATGGAGGATTGATATCGAGGAGTAACATGGAGAAGTGACATGGAGGAGCGACATGGAGGAGCGACATGGAGGAGAGAAATGGAGGAGTGACACGGAGAAGTGACATGGAGGAGGGACATGGAGGAGGGACATTCTGGATTGACATTGAGTAGCGACAAGGAGTAGTGACATGGAGGGGCAAGGATGAGTGACATGGAGGATCGACATGGAGGACTGACATGGAGGAGTGACATGGAGAAGCGACATGGAGGAGTGACATTCTGGAGTGAAATTCTGGTGAAACATGAAGGAACGATATGGAAGAGTAACATGGAGGAGTAAGGATGAGCGAAATGGAGGAGCAAGGATGAGCAAGGATGAGCGACATGGTGGATCGACATGGAGGAGAGACATGGATTAGAAACTTGGAGGAGTGACATGAAGGAGGGACATGGAGGAGCTACATTCTGGGCTGACATTCTGGAGTGACATTCTGGAGTGACATGTAGGAGTGACATTCTGGAGTGACATGGAGTAGTGACATGGAGGAGCAACTTGGAAGTGACATGGAGGATCGACATGGAGAAGCGACATGGAGGAGCAACTTGGAGGAGTGAAATGGATGATTGACATTGAGGAGCAAGGATTAGCAACATGGAGGATCGACATGGAGAAGCGACATGAAGGAGCGACATCTAGGATCTACATGGAGGAGCTACATGGAGGAGTGACATGGAGGAATGACATGGAGGATCGACATGGAGGAGTGACTTGGAGGAGGTACATGGGGGAGGGACATTTTGGAGTGACAAGGAGGAGCGACATGGAGGAGTGTCATGGAAGACATGGAGGAGTGACATAGAGGAATTACATGAAGGAGTCACAGGAAGGATGGACATGGAGGAGTGAAATTCTGGGTTGACATTCTGGATTGATATTCTGGAGTGACATGGAGGAGCGAAATTCTGGGTTGACATTCTGGATTGATATTCTGGAGTGACATGGAGGAGCGAAATTCTGGAGTGACATGGAGGAGTGACATGGAGGAGCAAGGATGAGCGACATGGTGGATCGACATGGAGGAGTGACATGGAGTAGCAACATGGAGGAGTGACATGGAGGATCGACATGGAGAAGCGACATGGAGGAGCGACATCTAGGATCTACATGGAGGAGCAACATAGAGGAGTGACATGGAGGATTGACATGGAGGATCGACATGGAGGAGTGACATTGAGGAGTGACATTCTGGAGTGACATGGAGGAGTGACATGGAGGAGCGACATGGAGGAGGGACATTCTGGAGTGACAAGGAGGAGCGACATGGAGGAGTGTCATGGAAGACATGGAGGAGTGACAGAGGAATTACATGAAGGAGTCACAGGAAGGATGGACATGGAGGAGTGAAATTCTGGGTTGACATTCTGGATTGATATTCTGGAGTGACATGGAGGAGCGAAATTCTGGAGTGACATGGAGGAGTGACATGGAGGAGCAAGGATGAGCGACATGGTGGATCGACATGGAGGAGTGAAATGGAGGATTGATATGGAGGAGTGACATGGAGAAGTGACATTGAGGAGTGACAAGAAGAAGTGACATGGAGGAGCAACATGGATGAGTGACAAGGAAGACATGGATGAGTGATATGTAGGAGCGACACGTAGGATCGACATAGAGGATCGAGATGGAGGAGTGACACGGAGGAGGGACAATGGGGAGTGACATACTGGAGTTACATTCTTGAGTGACATTCTGGAATGACATGGAGGAGCGACATTCTGGAGTGACATGGAGGAGCAACATGGAGGAGTGCCATGGAGGAGCATGGAGGATCGACATGGAGCAGTGATATGAAGGAGTGACATGGAGGAGTGACATGGAGGAGAGACATGAAGGAGTGTCATGGAAGACATGGAGGAGTGACAGAGGAATTACATGGAGGAGTCACAGGAAGGAGGGACATGGAGGAGCGAAATTCTGGAGTGACATGGAGGAGTTACATTGAGGAGTGACAAGAAGAAGTGACATGGAGGAGCGACATGGATGATTGACATTGAGGAGCAAGGATTAGCAACATGGAGGATCGACATGGAGGAGTGACATGGAGGATCGACATGCAGGAGTGACATGGAGGAGTGACATGGAGGAGTTACATTGAGGAGTCACAGGAAGGAGGGACATGGAGGAGCGACATTCTGGAGTGACATGGAGGAGTTACATGGAGGAGTCACAGGAAGGAGGGAAATGGAGGAGCGACATTCTGGGTTGACATTCTGGAGTGACATTCTGGAGTGACATTGAGGAGCGACATGGAGAGTGACATGGAGGTGCAACATGGAAGATCGACATGGAGATCGATATGAGTTACATGGAGGAGTGACATGGAGGATCGACATGGATGATCGACATGGAGGAGTGACATGGCGGACTGACATGGAGGAGTGACATGGAGGAGTGACATGGAGGTGCAACATGGAGGAGCGACATGGACGATCGATATGGAGCAGTTACATGGAGGAGTGACATGGAGGATCGACATGGATGATCGACATGGATGAGTGACATGGAAGACAGGGAGGAGTGACATGAAGGGGCGACATGGAGGTGTGAAATTGAGGATCAACATGGAGGAGTGACATGGAGGAGTGATATGGAGGAGTGACATTCTGGAGTGACATTCTGGAGGTCCTCCAGAAAGTCACTCCAGAATGTCACTCTGGAGTGACATGGAGGTATCGACATGGAGGAGTGACATTCTGGAGTCAAATTCTGGAGTGACATTCTGTAGTGACATGGAGGAGCAACATTCTGGGGTGACATGGAGGAGTGACATGGAGGAGTGATATGGATGAGCAGGGATGAGCAACATGGAGGATCGACATGGAATCATGACATTAAGGACCGACAAGGATGAGGTACAATGGGGAGTGACAAGGAAGACATGGAGGAGTAACATGGTGGAGCAACATGGAGGATCAAAATGGAGGATCAACATGTCACTACATGGAGGAGTGACAAGGAGGAGTGACATGGAGGAGTCACAAGGAGGAGCGACATGGAGGATTGATATGGAGGAGCGACATCGAGCAGTGACATGGAAGTGTGACAAGGAGGATCGACATGGATGAGCGACATGGCGATGTGACATGAGGAGTAACATGTAGGATTTACAAGGAGGAGTTACATGGAGGTTTGACGTGGAAGACAGGTAGGAGTGACATGTTGGAGCGAAATAGAGGATCGATATGGAGGAGTGACATGGAGGAGGGACATGGAGGAGTAACAATGTGGAGTTAAATTCTGGAGAGACATTCTGGATTGATATGGAGGATCAAGGAGGAGTGAAATGGAGGATCGACATAGAGGAGTAACATGAAGTATCTACACGGAGGAGCTACATGGAGGAGGTACATAGGGGAGTGACATGGAAGACATGGTTGAGTTAAAAGGAGATGCAACATGGAGGATCAACATGGAGGATCGACATGGAGGAGTGACATGGAGGAGTGACATGGAGGATCGACATGGAGGATTGACATGGAGGAGTGACATGGAAGACAGGGAGAGTGACATGGTGGAGGGACATTCTGGAGTGACTTGGAGGAGCGACATTCTGGAGTGACATGGAGGAGTGAAATGGAGGAGCGACATGGCGGATCGACATTGAGGAGTGGAATGGAGGAGCGACATGGAGGATTGACACTGAGTATCGACATGGAAGAGTGACATGGAGGAGCAGCATGGAAGAGCGACATGGAGGATCTACATGGAGGAGCGACATCACGGAGCAACATGGAAGACTGACAACGAGGAGGTACATTCTGGAGGAACATGGTGGAGCGACATTTTGGAGTGACATGGAGGAGAGACATTCTGGAGTGACATGGAGAAGCGCAATAGAGGATCGACATGGAGCAGTGACATGGAGGAGGGACATGGAGGAGTAACAATCTGGAGTTAATTTCTGTAGTGACATTCTGGAGTGACATGGAAGAGCGACATTCTGGAGTGACATGGAGGAATGACATGAATAAGTGACATGGAGGAGCGACACGGTGGAGTGACATGGAAGATATGGAGGAGTGACATGGAGGAGCAACATCTAGTATCGACATGGAGGATCAACATTGAGGAGTGACTTGGAGGAGCGCCATTCTGGAGTGACATGGAGGAGTGAAATGGTGGAGCGACATGGAGGATCGACATGGAGGAGTGACATGGAGGATCGACATTGAGGAGTGGAATGGAGGATTGACATGGGGGATTGACATGTAGGAGTGACATGGAGGATCGACATGGAAGAGTGACATGGAGGAGCGACATGGAAGAGCGACATGGAGGATCTACATGGAGGAGTGACATCACGGAGCGACATGGGAGACTGACAACGAGGAGGTACATTCTGGAGGAACATGGTGGAGCGACATTTTGGAGTGACATGGAGGAGCGACATTCTGGATTGACATGGAGAAGCGATATGGAATATCGACATGGAGGAGTACCATGGAGGATCGACATGGAGGAGCGACATTGAGGATCGACAATTAAGAGCGACATTGAGGAGCGACATGGAGGACTGACATGGAGGATAAACAAGGAGGAGTGACATGGAGGACTGACATGGAGGAGAGACATGGAGGATCGAAATGGAGGAGTGACATGGAGGAGCGACATGGAAGAGCGACATGTAAGAGCTACATAGAGGAGCGACATGGAGGTCTGACAACGAGGAGGTACATTCTGGAGGGACAGGGTGGAGCGACATTCTGGAGTGACATGGAGGAGCGACATTCTTGAGTGACATGGAAGATCTACATGGAGGAGTAAAATGTAGGATCTAAATGGAGGAGTGACATTGAGGATTGACATGGAGGAGCGATATGGAGGATCGACAAGGAGGAACAACATTGAGGAGCATCATGGAGGACTGACATGGAGGAGCAACATGGTAGAGCGACTAGGAGGAGCTACATGAAGGAGCGACATCGCGGAGCGACATGGAGGACTGACATGGAGGAGTGACATGGAGGAGGAATATGGAGGAGTAAAAACTTTCAGGAGGGACATTCTGGAGTGACATGGAGGTATCGACATTTTGTAGTGACATGGAGGAGTGACAAGGAGGAGCGACATGGAGGAGTGACATGGAGGAGCAACATGGAGGATTGACATAGAGGTGTAACATGAAGGATCTGCATGGAGGAGCTACATGGAGGAGTGACATGGTGGAGTGACATAGAAGACATGGAGTAGTGACATGGTGGAGCAACATGGAGGATCGAAATGGAGGATCGACATGGAGCAGTGACATTGAGGAGTGACATGGAAGTGTGACATGGAGGAGTGACATGGATGATCGACATGGAGGAGTGACATGGAGGAGCGACATGGTGGAGTGACATGGAGGAGTGACATGAAGGATTGACATGGAGGAGTTACATGGAGGAGTGACGTCGAAGACGGAGGAATGACATGGAGGAGCGCAATAGAGGATCGACATGGAGCAGTGACATAGAGGAGGGACATGAAGGAGTTAAATTCTGGAGTGACATTCTGGAGTGACATGGAGGAGCGACATTCTGGATTGACATGGAGGAATGACATGGAAGAGTGATATGAAGGAGCAAGGAGGAGCGACATGGAGGATCGACATGAATAAGTGACATGGAGGAGCGACACGATGGAGTGACATGGAAGATATGGAGGAGTGACATGGAGGAGCAACATGGAGTATCGACATGGAGGATCAACATGGAGGAGTGACTTGGAGGAGCGACATTCTGGAGTGACATGGATGAGTGAAATGGAGGAGCGACATGGAGGATCGACATGTAGGAGTGACATGGAGGATCGACATTGAGGAGTGGAATGGAGGAGCGACATGGAGGATTGACATGGAGGAGTGACATGGAGGATCGACATGGAAGAGTGACATGGAGGAGCGACATGGAAGAGCGACATGGAGGATCTACATGGAGGAGCGACATCACGGAGCGAAATGGAAGACTGACAACGAGGAGGTACATTCTGGAGGAACATGGTGGAGCGACATTCTGGAGTGACATGGAGGAGCGATATGGAAGATCGACATGGAGGAGTAACATGTAGGATCTAAATGGAGGAGTTACATGTAGGATCGACATGGAGGATCGACAAGGAGGAGTGACATTGAGGAGCAACATGGAGGACTGACATGGAGGATCAACATGGAGGAGTCGACATGGAGTATTGACAAGGAGGACTGACATAGAGGAGTGACATCCTACATTTAAATTCTGGTTTGAAATTCTGGAGTGACATGTAGGATCTACATGGAGGATTGACATGGGGGATCGACATGGAGGAGCGACATGGAGGATCGACATGGAGGAGTATCATGGTTGATCGACATGGAGAAGTGACATGGAGGAGTGACATGGTAGAGATGGAGGAGTGACATGGAGGAGAGATATGGAAGATCGACATGGAGGATCGACATGGAGGAGTGACATTCTGGAGTTAAATCTGGGTTGACATGGAGGAGCGACATTCTGGAGTGACATGGAGGAGCGATATGGATGAGCAAGGAGGAGCGACATGGAGGATCAACATGTGTCGATATGGAAGACATGGAGGAGTGACATGGAGGATCGATGTGGAGGAGTAACAAGGAGGAGCGACATGTAGGATCTACATGGAGGATTGACATGGAGGATCGACATGGAGGAACGACATAGAGGATCGACATGGAGGAGTGTCAAGGTTGATCGACATGGAGAAGTGACATGGAGGAGTGACATGGTAGAGATGGAGGAGTGACATGGAGGAGAGACATGGAAGATCGACATGGAGGATCGACATGGAGGAGTGATATTCTGTAGTTAAATCTGAAGTGAAATGGAGGAGCGACATTCTGCAGTGACATGGAGGAGCGACATGGTAGAGTGTTATGGATGAGCAAGGAGGAGCGACATGGAGGATCAACACTTGTCGACATGGAAGACGGAGGAGTGACATGGAGGATCGACATTGAGCAGTGACATGGAGGAGTGACAAAGAGGAGAGACATGGAGGAGTGATATGGAGGAGTGACATTTTGGAGGAACATTCTGGAGGGACATTCTGGAGTGACATTGATGAGAGAAATGAAAGTTTGACATAAAGGAGTAACATGAAGGATCTACATAGAGGAGCTACATGGAGGAGGTACATAGTGGAGTGACATGGATGACATGGAGCAGTGAAATGGAAGAGCAACATGGAAGAGCGACATGGAGGAACTACATGGAGGAGCAACATCGCGGAGCGACATGGAGGACTGACAACAAGGAGGTATATTCTGGAGGGACATGGTGGAGCGACATTCTGGAGTGACATGTAGGAGCAACATTGAAGATCAACATGGAGGAGTAACATGGAAGATCGACATGGAGCACTTTCTTTGAATCAAAGAAGCAACACAGGAAATCTAGTTTTAAAGCAGCTTCCAAGGAATCCAAGACAGAAGATTTTTTTGTGACAAGGAAGACATGGATGAGTGACATGGAGGAGAGACAAGGAGGAGTGACATGGATGATCGACATGGAGGAGCGACATGGAGGAGTGACATGGAGGAGTGACATGGAGGAGTGACATCGAGGAGAAACTTGGAGGAGCGACATGGATGATTGACATGGAGGAGCAAGGATTAGCGACATGGAGGAGTGACATGGAGGAGTGACATGAGGAGCGACATGGAGGAGTGACATGGAGGAGTGACATGGAGGAGCGACATGGAGGAGTGACATGTAGGATAGACATGCAGGAGTGACATGGAGGAGTGACATGGAGGAGTGTCATGGAAGACATGGAGGAGTGACATGGAGGGGGTTACATTGAGGAGTCACAGGAAGGAGTGACATGGAGGAGCGACCATTCTGGAGTGACATGGAGGAGTGACATGGATGAGCAAGGAGAGCGACATGGTGGCATCAACATGGAGTGACATGGATACCAACTTGGTAAGAGTGATATGGAGGATCGACATGGAGGAGCGACATCTAGGATCTACATGGAGGAGCAACATGGGGGAGTGACATGAAGGAGTGACATTGTTGATCGATATGGAGGACTGAAATGGAAAAGCTACATGGAGAAGCGACATAGAGGAGCGACATGGAGAATCGAAATGGAGGAGTGACATTGAGGAGTGACATGGAGGAGTGACATGGAGGAGTGACATGGAGGAGGGACATTCTGGATTAACATGGAGTAGCGACATCGAGGAGTGACATGGAGGAGCAAGGATGAGCAACATGGAGAGGATCGACATGGAGGAGCGACATATAGGAGCGACATGGAGAATTGACATGGAGGAGTGACATTGAGGAGTGACATTAAGGAGTGACATTGAGTAGTGTCATGGAAGACATGGAGTAGTGACATTGAGGAGTCACAGGAAGGAGTGACATAGAGGAAAGACATTCTGGAGTGACATAGAGGAGTGACATGGAGGAGCAAGGATGAGCGACATGGTGGATCGACATGGAGAAGCGACATGGAGGAGAGACATCTAGGATCTACATGGAGGAGCACATGAAGGAGTGACATGGAGGAGTGACATTGAGGTAAGACATGGATAAGTGACATGGAGGATCGACATGGAGCAGTGATATGAAGGAGTGACATGGAGGAGTGAAATGGAGGAGCGGCATGGAGGATAGACATGGAGGACTGAAATGGAAAAGCTACATGGAGAAGGGACATAGAGGAGCGACATTGAGAATTGACATATAGGAGTGACATTGAGGAGTGACATTAAGGAGTGACATGGAGAAGTGACATGGAGTAGGTACATGGAGGATGGACATTCTGGATTGACATGGAGTAGCGACATCAAGGAGTGACATGCAGGAGCAAGGATGAGAGACATGGAGGAGCGACATGTAGGTTCTACATGGAGGATCGAAATGGAGCAGTGACATGGAAGAGTGACATTCTGGAGTGACATTCTGGTGTGACATGGAGGAGCGATATGGAAGAGTAAAATGGAGGGGTAAGGATGAGCGACAAGGACGATCGACATGGAGGAGTGACATGGAGGAGTGACATGGAGGATAGCCATGGAGGATAGACATGGAGGAGTGACATGGGGGAGTGACATGTAGGATCGACATGCAGGGGTGACATGGAGGAGTGACATGGAGGAGTGTAATGGACAAGGAGTAGTGACATGGAGGAGTGACATTGAGCAGTGACATGTTGGCATGACATGGAGGAGTGACATGGAAGATCGACATGGAGGAGTGACAAGGAAGACATGGATGAGTCACATAGAGGAGCGACATGTATGATCAACATAGAGGATCGACATGTAGGATCGACATGGAGGAGTGAAATGAAGGATCAACATCAGGATCGAGATGGAGGAGTGACATGGAGGAGCAAGGAGGATCGATATGGAGCAGTGATATGAAGGAGTGACATGGAGGAGCGACATGGAGGAGTGACATGGAGGATCAATATGCAGGAGTGACATGGAGGTGTGACAAGGAGGAGTGTCATGGAAGATATGGAGGTGTGACATTGAGGAATTACATGGAGGAGTCACAGGAAAGAGGGACATGGAGGGAGCGACATTCTGGGTTTACATTCTGGATTGACATTCAGGGGGTGACATGGAGGAGCGAAATTCTGGAGTGACATGGAGGAGTGACATGGAGGAGCAAGGATGAGCGACATGGTGGATTGACATGGAAGAGTGACATGGAGGATTGATATGGAGGATCGACATGGAGGAGTGACATTGAGGAGTGACAAGAAGAGGTGACATGGAGGAGTGACATGGAGGAGCGACATTCTGGAGTGACATAGAGGAGTGACATGGAGGAGAGAAATGGAGGTGTGACATGGAGGAGAGACATGGTGTAGTGAGAGGGATGAGTGACATGGGGGATCGACATGGATGAGTGACCTGGAGGAGTGACAAGAAGAAGTGACATGGAGGAGTGACATGGAGGAGTGACATGGTGGAGCAACATGGAGGATAGACATGGAGGAGCGACATGGAGGAGTGACATGTAGGATCGACATGCAGAAGTGACATGGAGGAGTGACATGGAGGAGTGTCATGGAAGACATGGATTAGTGACATGGAGGAGTTACATTGAGGAGAAACCGGAAGGAGTGACATGGAGGAGCGACATTCTGGAGTGACATGGAGGAGTGACATGGAGGAGCAAGGATGAGTGACATGGTGGATCGACATGGAGTGACATGGAGTAGTAACTTGGAAGAGTGACATGGAGGATCGACATGGAGAAGCGACATGGAGGAGCGACATCTAGGATCTGCATGGAGGAGCAACATGGCGGAGTGACATGGAGGAGTGACATTGTTGATCGATATGGAGGACTGAAATGGAAAAGCTACATGGAGAAGCGACATAGAAGAGCGACATGGAGAATCGACATGGAGGAGTAACATTGAGGAGTGACATTAAGGAGTGACATGGAGAAGTGACATGGAGAAGTGACATTGAGGAGGGACATGGAGGAGGGACATTCTAGATTAACATGGAGTAGCGACATTGAGGAGTGACATGGAGGAGCAAGGATGAGCAACATGGAGGATCGACATAGAGGAGCGACATGGAGAATCGACATGGAGGAGTGACATTGAGGAGTGACATTAAGGAGTGACATTGAGGAGTGTCATGGAAGACATGGAGTAGTGACATGGAGGAGTTACATTGAGGAGTCACAGGAAGGAGTGACATGGAGGAGCGACATGCTGGAGTGACATGGAGGAGTGACATGGAGGAGCAAGGATGAGCGACATGGTGGATCGACAAGGAGGAGTGACATGGAGTATCAACTTGGAAGAAGTGACATGGAGGATCGACATGGAGAAGCGACATGGAGAGAGACATCTTAGGATCTACATGGAGGAGCGACATGGAGGATAGACATGGAGGAGAGACATCTAGGATCTACATGGATGAGCAACATGGAGGAGTGACATGGAGGATTGACATTGTTGATCGACATGAAGGACCTGAAATGGAAAAGCAACATGGAGAAGCGACATAGAGGAGCGACATTGGAGAATCGACATGGAGGAGCAACATGGAGATGACATGGAGGATTGACATGGATGATCGACATGGAGTAGTGACATTGAGGAGTGACGTGGAGGAGGTCAAAGGAGGAGGGACATTTTGGAGTGACAAGGAGGAGCGACATGGAGGATCGACATGGAGTAGAGACATGGAGGAGCGGCATGAAGCAGTGATATGGAGGAGTGACATGGAGTAGCGACATGCAGGATCGACATGGAGGAGGGAGATTCTGGATTGACATGGAGTAGCGGCATCGAGGAGTGACATGGAGGAGCAAGGATGAGCACACATGAAGAGGTGACATGGAGGATCAACATGGAGGAGCGACATGGAGGAGTGACATGTTGGAGTGACATTGAAGACATGGAGGAGCGACATGGAGGAGGGACATGGAGGAGTGACATGGAGGAGCGACAAGGAGGAGTGACATTGTTGATCGATGGAGGAACATGAAGGAGTGACATTGAGGAAAGACATGGATAAGTGACATGGAGGATCGACATGGAGCAGTGATATGAAGGAGTGACATAAAGGAGTGAAATGGAAGGAGCGACATGGAGGATAGACATGGAGAAGAGACATCTAGGATCTACATGGAGGAGCAACATGGAGGAGTGACATGGAGGAGCGACATTGAGAATCGACATGGAGGAGTGACATTGAGGAGTTACAATAAGGAGTAACATGGAGAAGTGACATGGAGGAGGGACATGGAGGAGGGACATTCTGGATTGACATGGAGTAGCGACATCGATGAGTGACATGCAGGAGCAAGGATGAAAGACATGGAGGAGCGACATGTAGGTTCTACATGGAGGATCGAAATGGAGCAGTGACATTTAAGAGTCACATTCTGGAGTGACATTCTGGTTGTGACATGGAAGAGCGATATGGAAGAGTAAAATGGAGGGGTAAGGATGAGCGACAAGGACGATCGACATGGAGGAGTGACATTGAGGAAAGACATGGATAAGTGACATGGAGGATCGACATGGAGCAGTGACATAAAGGAGTGACATGTAGGAGTGACATGGAGGAGTGACATGGAGGAGCGACATGGAGGAGAGACATTCTTGATTGACATGGAGTAGCGACATCGATGAGTGACATGCAGGAGCAAGGATGAAAGACATGGAGGAGCAACATGTAGGTTCTACATGGAGTATCGAAATGGAGCAGTGACATTTAAGAGTGACATTCTGGAGTGACATTCTGGTGTGACATGGAGGAGCGATATGGAAGAGTAAAATGGAGGGGTAAGGATGAGCGACAAGGACGATCGACATGGAGGAGTGACATTGAGGAAAGACATGGATAAGTGACATGGAGGATCGACATGGAGCAGTGATATAAAGGAGTGACATGGAGAAGTGACATGGAGGAGCGACATGGAGGATAGACATGGAGGATTGACATGGAGGAGCGACATGGAGGAGTGACAAGGAGGATCGACATGGAGGATTGACATGGAGGAGCAACATGGAGGAGTGACATGTAGGAGAGACATGGATGTGTGACATGGAGGAGAGACATGGAGGAGTGTCATGGAAGACAAGAAGTAGTGACATGGAGGAGTGACATTGAGCAGTGACATGTTGGCGTGACATGGAGGAGTGCCTTGGAAGATCGACATGGAGGAGTGACAAGGAAGACATGGATGAGTGACATGGAGAGCGACATGTAGGTTCGACATAGAGGATCAACATGTAGGATCGACATGGTGGAGTGAAATGAAAGATCAACATCAGGATCGAGATGGAGGAGTGACATGGAGGAGCAAGGAGGATCGATATGGAGGCAGTGATATGAAGGAGTGACATGGAGGAGTGACATGGAGGAGTTTCATGGAGGAGTGACATGTAGGATCGACATGGAGGAGTGACATGGAGGAGTGACAAGGAGGAGTGTTATGGAAGACATGGAGGTGTGACATTGAGGAATTACATGGAAGGAGTCACAGGAAAGAGGGACATGGAGGAGCGACATTCTGGGTTGACATTTTGGATTGACATTCTAGAGTGACATGGAGGAGCGAAATTTCTGGATGACATGGAGGAGTGACATGGAGGAGCAAGGATGAGCGACATGGTGGATCGACATGGAAGAGTGACATGGAGGATTGATATGGAGGAGGGACATGGAGAAGTACAATTGAGGAGTGACAAGAAGAAGTGACATGGAGGAGCGACATGGAGGAGTGAGATTTAGGATCTACATGGAGGAGCAACATGGAGGAGAGAAATGGAGGTGTGACATGGAGGAGAGACATGGCGTAGTGAGAGGGATGAGTGACATGGGGGATCGACATGGATGAGTGACCTGGACGGAGCGAAATGGAGAAAGACCATGGAGGAGTGACAGAAGCAGTGACATGGAGGAGCTATATGGCGGAGTGACATGTAGGGAGTGACATGGAGGAGCGACATAGGCGGAGTGACATAGAGGATCAACATGGAGGGTGCCATGGAGAGCAAGGCGGTAGCGACATGGAAGATCGACATTGAGGACTGTCATGAGGAGTAACATGGAGGCAGTGACATGGATGCGACATTGAGGAGTGTCATGGAGAAGTGACAAGGAGGAGAAACTTGGAGGAGCGACAGGGATGATTGACATGGAGTAGTAAGGATTAGCGACATGGAGGATCCACATGGAGAAGTGAAATGGAGGAGTGACATTGAGGAGTGACATGGAGGATAGACATGGAGGATTAACATGGAGGATCGACATGGAGGGACTGACATGTAGGATCGACATGCAGGAGTGGCATGGATGAGTTACATAGAGGATTGATATGGAAGACATGGAGGAGTGACATGGAGGAGTTACATTGAGAAGTTATATGCAGGAGTCACAGGAAGGAGGGACAACGAGGAGCGACATTCTTGGTTGACATTCTGGAGTGACATGGAGGAGTGACATGGAGGAGCGACAAGCAGGATCGACATGGAGGAGTGACATGGAGGAGGAAGGAGGAGCGACATGGAGGAGTGACATGGATGATAGACATGGAGAAGTGACATGGATGATCGACATGGAGGAGCGACATGGAGGATTGATATGGAGGAGTGACATGGAGGAGCGACATGGAGGAGTGACATGGAGGAGCGACAAGGAGGAGTGACATGGATGATCGACATGGAGGAGTGACATGGATGATTGACATGGAGGAGCGACATGGAGGATTGATATGGAGGAGCGACATGGAGGAGCGACATGGAGGAGTGACATGGAGGAGCGACTTGGATGATTGACATGGAGGAACAAGGATAAGCGACATGGAGGATCGACATGGAGGAGTGACATGGAGGAGTGACATTGAGGAGTGACAAGAAGAAGTGACATGGAGGAGTGACATGGAGGATTGACATGGAGGAGCGACATGGAGGAGTGACATGTAGGATTGACATGCAGGAGTGACATGGAGGAGTGACATGGAGGAGTGTCATGGAAGACATGGAGTAGTGACATGGAGGAGTGACATTGAGGAGTCACAGGAAGGAGGGACATAGAGGAGCGACATTCTGGAGTGACATGGAGGAGTGACATTGAGGAGCAAGGATTAGGGACATGGTGGATCGACATGGAGGAGTGACATGGAGTATTAACTTGGAGGAGTGACATGGAGGATCGACATGGAGGAGTGACATGGAGGAGGAAGGAGGAGCGACATGGAGGAGCGACAAGGGGGAGTGACATGGATGATCGACATGGAGGAGTGACATGGAGGAGTGTCATGGAAGACATGGAGTAGTGACATGGAGGAGTTACATTGAGGAGTCACAGGAAGGAGGGACATAGAGAAGCGACATTCTGGAGTGACATGGAGGAATGACATTGAGGAGAAAGGATTAGGGACATGGTGGATCGACATGGAGGAGTGACATGGAGTATTAACTTGGAGGAGTGACATGGAGGATCGACATGGAGGAGTGACATGGAGGAGGAAGGAGGAGCAAAATGGAGGAGCGACAAGGAGGAGTGACATGGATGATTGACATGGAGGAGTGACAGGAAGTAGGGACATGGAGGAGCTACATACTGGGTGACATTCTGGAGTGACATTCTGGAGTGACATGTAGGAGTGACATGGAGGAGCAAGAATGAGCAAGGATGAGCGACATGGTGGATCGACATGGAGGAGTGACAAGGAAGACATGGATGAGTGACATGGAGGAGCGACATGTAGGAGCGACATAGAGGATCGACATGTAGGAACGACATGGAGGAGTGAAATGAGGGATCAACATCAGGATCGAGATGGAGGAGTGACAAGGAGGAGCAAGGAGGAGCGACATGGAGGATCGACATTCTGGAGTGACATGGAGGAGCGACAAGGAGGAGTGACATGGATGATCGACATGGAGGAGCGACATGGAGGATTTATATGGAGGAGTGACATGGAGGAGCAACATGGAGGAGTGACATGGAGGATTGACAAGGAGGAGTGACATGGATGATCGACAAGGAGTGACATGGAGGATCGACATGGAGGAGCGACATGGAGGAGTGACATGGAGGAGTGACAAGAAGAAGTGACATGGAGGAGTGACATGGAGGATTGACATGGAGGAGCGACATGGAGGAGTGATATGTAGGATCGACATGCAGGTGTGACATGGAGGAGTGACATGGAGGAGTGTCATGGAAGACATGGAGTAGTGACATGGAGGAGTTACATTGAGGAGTCACAGGAAGGAGGGACATAGAGGAGCGACATTCTGGAGTGAAATGGAGGAGTGACATGGAGGAGCAAGGATGAGTGACATGGTGGATCGACATGGAGTGACATGGAGTAGAAACTTGGAAGAGTGACATGGAGGATCGACATGGAGAAGCGACATGGAAGAGCAACATCTAGGATCTACATGGAGGAGCAACATGGGGGAGTGACATGGAGGAGTGACATTGTTGATCGATATGGAGGACTGAAATGGAAAAGCTACATGGAGAAGCGACATAGAGGAGCGACATGGAGAATCGACATGGAGGAGTGACATTGAGGAGTGACATTAAGGAGTGACATGGAGAAGTGACATGGAGAAGTGACATGGAGGAGGGACATGGAGGAGGGACATTCTGGATTAACATGGAGTAGCGACATCGAGGAGTGACATGGAGGAGCAAGGATGAGCAACATGGAGGATCGACATGGAGGAGCGACATAGAGGAGCGACATGGAGAATCGACATGGAGGAGTGACATTGAGGAGTGACATTAAGGAGTGACATTGAGGAGTGTCATGGAAGACATGGAGTAGTGACATGGAGGAGTTACATTGAGGAGTCACAGGAAGGAGTGACATGGAGGAGCGACATTCTGGAGTGACATGGAGGAGTGACATGGAGGAGCAAGGATGAGCGACATGGTGGATCGACATGGGAGGAGTGACATGGAGTAGCAACTTGGAAGAGTGACATGGAGGATCGACATGGAGAAGCGACATGGAGGAGAGACATCTAGGATCTACATGGAGGAGCAACATGAAGGAGTGACATGGAGGAGTGACATTGAGGAAAGACATGGATGAGTGACATGGAGGATAGACATGGAGGATAGACATGGAGGAGAGACATCTAGGATCTACATGGAGGAGCGACATGGAGGATAGACATGGAGGAGAGACATCTAGGATCTACATGGATGAGCAACATGGAGGAGTGACATGGAGGAGTGACATTGTTGATCGACATGGAGGACTGAAATGGAAAAGCTACATGGAGAAGCGACATAGAGTAGCGACATGGAGAATCGACATGGAGGAGCAACATGGAGGAGTGACATGGAGGAGTGACATGGAACATCGACATGGAGGAGTGACATGGAGGAGTGACTTGGAGGAGGTCAAAGGAGGAGGGACATTTTGGAGTGACAAGGAGGAGCGACATGGAGGATCGACATGGAGTAGAGACATGGAGGAGCGCATGAAGCAGTGATATGGAGGAGTGACATGGAGTAGCGACATGCAGGATCGACATGGAGGAGGGAGATTCTGGATTGACATGGAAGTAGCGGCATCGAGGAGTGACATGGAGGAGCAAGGATGAGCAACATGAAGAGGGTGACATGGAGGATCAACATGGAGGAGCGACATGGAGGAGCGAAATGGAGTGACATGGAGGATCAACATGGAGGAGCGACATGGAGGAGAGAAATGGAGGAGTGACATGGAGGAGCGACAAGGAGGAGTGACATTGATGATCGATGGAGGAACATGAAGGAGTGACATTGAGGAAAGACATGGATAAGTGACATGGAGGATCGACATGGAGCAGTGATATGAAGGAGTGACATGGAGGAGTGAAATGGAGGAGCGACATGGAGGATAGACATGGAGGAGAGACATCTAGGATCTACATGGAGGAGCAACATGGAGGAGTGACATGGAGAGCGACATTGAGAATCGACATGGAGGAGTGACATTGAGGAGTTACATTAAGGAGTAACATGGAGAAGTGACATGGAGGAGGGACATGGAGGAGGGACATTCTTGATTGACATGGAGTAGCGACATCGATGAGTGACATGCAGGAGCAAGGATGAAAGACATGGAGGAGCGACATGGAGGTTCTACATGGAGGATCGAAATGGAGCAGTGACATTTAAGAGTGACATTCTGGAGTGACATTCTGGTGTGACATGGAAGAGCGATATGGAAGAGTAAAATGGAGGTGTAAGGATGAGCGACAAGGACGATCGACATGGAGGAGTGACATTGAGGAAAGACATGGATAAGTGACATGGAGGATCGACATGGAGCAGTGATATAAAGGAGGTGACATGGAGGAGTGACATGGAGGAGCGACATGGAGGATAGACATGGAGGAGGGACATTCTTGATTGACATGGAGTAGCGACATCGATGAGTGACATGCAGGAGCAAGGATGAAAGACATGGAGGAGCGACATGTAGGTTGTACATGGAGGATCGAAATGGAGCAGTGACATTTAAGAGTGACATTCTGGAGTGACATTCTGGTGTGACATGGAAGAGCGATATGGAAGAGTAAAATGGAGGGGTAAGGATGAGCGACAAGGACGATCGACATGGAGGAGTGACATTGAGGAAAGACATGATAAGTGACATGGAGGATCGACATGGAGCAGTGATATAAAGGAGTGACATGGAGGAGTGACATGGAGGAGCGACATGGAGGATAGACATGGAGGATTGACATTGGAGGAGCAACATGGAGGAGTGACATGTAGGATCGACATGCAGGGGTGACATGGAGGAGTGACATGGAGGAGTGTCATGGAAGACAAGAAGTAGTGACATGGAGGAGTGACATTGAGCAGTGACATGTTGGCGTGACATGGAGGAGTGCCTTGGAAGATCGACATGGAGGAGTGACAAGGAAGACATGGATGAGTGACATGGAGAGCGACATGTAGGTTCGACATAGAGGATCGACATGTAGGATCGACATGGTGGAGTGAAATGAAAGATCAACATCAGGATCGAGATGGAGGAGTGACATGGAGGAGCAAGGAGGATCGACATGGAGCAGTGATATGAAGGAGTGACATGGAGGAGTGACATGGAGGAGTGTCATGGAGGAGTGACATATAGGATCGACATGCAGGAGTGACATGGAGGTGTGACAAGGAGGAGTGTTATGGAAGACATGGAGGTGTGACATTGAGGAATTACATGGAGGAGTCACAGGAAAGAGGGACATGGAGGAGCGACATTCTGGGTTGACATTTTGGATTGACATTCTAGAGTGACATGGAGGAGCGAAATTCTGGAATGACATGGAGGAGTGACATGGAGGAGCAAGGATGAGCGACATGGTGGATCGACATGGAAGAGTGACATGGAGGATTGATATGGAGGAGGGACATGGAGAAGTAACATTGAGGAGTGACAAGAAGAAGTGACATGGAGGAGCGACATGGAGGAGTGACATTTAGGATCTACATGGAGGAGCAACATGGAGGAGTGACATGGAGGAGTGACATGGAGGAGAGACATGGCGTAGTGAGAGGGATGAGTGACATGGGGGATCGACATGGATGAGTGACCTGGAGGAGCGAAATGGAGAAGACACATGGAGGAGTGACATGAAGCAGTGACATGGAGGAGCGACATGGAGGAGTGACATGTAGGAGTGACATGGAGGAGCGACATGGCGGAGTGACATAGAGGATCAACATGGAGGAGTGCCATGGAGGAGCAAGGCGGAGCGACATGGAAGATCGACATTGAGGACTGTCATGGAGGAGTAACATGGAGGAGCGACATTCTGGGTTTACATTCTGGAGTGACATTTTGGAGTGACATGGAGGAGAGACATGGAGGAGCAATAATGAGCAAGGATGAGATACATGGTGGATCGACATGGAGGAGAGACATGGAGTAGCAACTTGGAGTAGTGACATGAGGGAGGGACAAGGAGGAGCTACACACTGGGTGACATTCTGGAGTGACATTCTGGAGTGACATGTAGGAGTGACATTCTGGAGTAACATGGAGGAGTGACATGGAGGAGCAAGGATAAGTGACATGGTGGGTCAACATGGAGGATTGTCATGGAGAAGCAACATGGAGGAGCGACATCTGGGATCTACATGGAATGCAACATTGAGGAGTGACATGGAGGAGTGATATGGAGGATCGACAAGGGAGGAGTGACATTGAGGAGTGACATTTAGGAATGACATGGCGGAGTGACTTGGAGGAGGGACATAGAGGAGTGACATGGAGGAGCAAGGATGAGCGACATGGAGATCGACATGGAGTAGAGACATGGAGGGCGGCATGAAGCAGTTATATGGAGGAGCACATGCAGGATCGACAGGAGTGACATGGAGCAGTGACTTGCAGGATCGACATGGAGGAGTGACAGGGAGGATCAACATGAGGAGACGAAATGGAGGAGTGACTTGGCGGATCAACATGGAGGAGCGACATGGAGGAGTGACATGATGATCAACATGGAGGAAGCGACAGGGAGGATTGACATGGAGGAGCGACTTGGATGATTGACGAGGAGCAAGTAAGCGACATGGAGGAGTGACATGGAGGAGCGACTTGGATGATTGACGAGGAGCAAGGATAAGCGACATGGAGGAGTGACAAGAAGAAGTGAAATGGAGGAGTGACATGGAGGATTGACATGGAGGAGCGACATGGAGGAGTGACATGTAGGATCGACATGCAGGAGTGACATGGAGGAGTGACATGGAAGACATGGAGTAGTGACATGGAGGAGTTACATTGAGGAGTCACAGTAAGGAGGGACATAGAGGAGCAACATTCTGGAGTGACATGGAGGAGTGACATGGATGAGCAAGGATGAGGGACATGGTGGATCGACATGGAGGAGTGACATGTAGTAGCAAGTTGGAGGAGTGACATGGAGGATCGACATGGAGAAGCGACATGGAG
Source organism: Sebastes miniatus (assembly GCA_916701275.1). NCBI lineage: Eukaryota > Metazoa > Chordata > Actinopteri > Perciformes > Sebastidae > Sebastes > Sebastes miniatus. The sequence continues at coordinate 73,503 of CAKALS010000386.1, read as the reverse complement.
GAGCGACATCTAGGATCTACATGGAGGAGCAACATGGAGGAGTGACATGGAGGAGTGACATTGTTGATCGACATGAAGGACTGAAATGGAAAAGCAACATTGAGAAGCGACATAGAGGAGCGACATGGAGAATCGACATGGAGGAGCAACATGGAGGAGTGACATGGAGGAGTGACATGGAACATCGACATGGAGGAGTGACATTGAGGAGTGACATTAAGGAGTGACATGGAGGAGTGACTTGGAGGAGGTCAAAGGAGGAGAGACATATTTTGGAGTGACAAGGAGGAGCGACATGGAGGATCGACATGGAGTAGAGACATGGAGGAGCGGCATGAAGCAGTGATATGGAGGAGTGACATGGAGGAGCGACATGCAGGATCGACATAGAGGAGGGAGAACCTGGATTGACACAGAGTAGCGGCATCGAGGAGTGACAAGGAGGAGCAAGGATGAGCAACATGGAGGAGTGACATGGAGGATCAACATGGAGGAGCGACATGGAGGAGAGAAATGGAGGAGTGACATGGAGGAGCGACAAGGAGGAGTGACATTGTTGATCGATATGGAGGACTGAAATGGAAAAGCTACATGGAGAAGCAACATAGAGGAGCGACATGGAGAATCGACATGGAGGAGTGACATTGAGGAGTGACATTAAGGAGTGACATGGAGGAGTGACATGGAGGAGGGACATGGAGAAGTGACATTCTGGATTAACATGGAGTAGCGACATCGAGGAGTGACATGGAGGAGCAAGGATGAGCAACATGGAGGATCGACATGGAGGAGCGACATAGAGGAGCGACATGGAGAATCGACATGGAGGAGTGACATTGAGGAGTGACATTAAGGAGTGACATTGAGGAGGAAGACATGGAGTAGTGACATGGAGGAGTTACATTGAGGAGTCACAGGAAGGAGTGACATGGAGGAGCAAGGATGAGCGACATGGTGGATCGACATGGAGAATCAAATCAATTCAATTCAATTTATTTTGTATAGCGTCAAATCACAACAGAAGTTATCTCAAGACGCTTTATATATAGAGCAGGTCTATGACCGTACACCATAGTTTAGAGACCCAACAGGATCCACCAAGCGCACTGTGGCCAGGAAAAACTCCCCGATTACTGGGAAGAAACCTGGAGCAGAACCGGGCGCAGGGCGGGCGGCCATCTGCCGAGACCGGCTGGGGGATAGATAGATAGAGTGAGAGAGAGAGAGAGAGAGATAGAGAGAGAGAGATATTGAAGCAGCCACAATAGCAGTCTAGCAGCTGTAATAGCTAATACAAGTAGGGCTGATAACACAAAACCAATAGTGGTGGATGGAAAGAGTGATAATACAACTATCGGAAAGCCAGCACTGTCCAGCATCTCTCCTCAGTACGTCCATGTGTATTGGTGTGGGACGTCCCTGCGATCGATGCCCGTGCATTGGTTCCTGCAGCATCAGCATGCTTGCTGGGAGCTCTTGATGTCTTTGGCAGTGATTGAGAAGTGTTATTCTCCAGGCTGCCACATTGTCACTAGGTGTTGGAAATCCCTCGTTAGCATTGGTAGTCCCTCGTACAGACGTAGTTAATTAGGGATGGTAGCAGTTGGTGTCAAGCAGGCACCGACGCGGCAGCAGATTGCAACACAATACCGGAGACCACCAGATCCAGGTAAAACCCCGCTCCAAGTGTACCCCTGCTCCAGGTATAACCTCGCTCCCCGGTGTGATCCCGCTCCAGGTATGACCTCACACCAGGTGTGACCCCGCTCCATGGTTACCTGCGAGACAAGGAGGCACAAGGACTCCGGGGAAGAAATGAAGTTAGTAACAATGAATGGGACATGAATATATACAGAAGGAGAGAGGAGCTCAGTGTGTCATAGGAAGTTCCTTATGACAGTGTGTCATAGGAAGTCCCCCGGCAGTCTATGCCTATAGCAGCTTAAGTATAAGCGTTATCAAAGAGGAAAGTCTTTAGCCTACTCTTAAATGTAGAGACGGTGTCTGCCTCCCGGACTGAAACTGGGAGCTGGTTCCAGAGAAGAGGAGCTTGATAGCTGAAGGCTCTGGCTCCCATTCTACGTTTGGAGACTCTAGGAACCTCAAGTAACCCTGCATTCTGTGAGCGCAGTGCTCTAGTGGGGTAGTAGGGTACTATGAGCTCTTTAAGATATGATGGGGCCTGACCGTTTAGCGCTTTGTAGGTGAGGAGGACGATTTTAAATTCTATTCTGGATTTTACAGGCAGCCAGTGCAGAGAAGCTAATACAGGCGTAATATGATCTCTTTTTCTAGTTCTAGTCAGTACACGTGCTGCAGCATTCTGGATCAACTGGAGAGTCTTAAGAGACTTATTGGAGCAGCCTGATAATAAGAATTGCAGTAATCGAGTCTAGAGGTAACCAATGCATGGACTAATTTTTCTGCATCATTTTGACACAGGATGTGCCTGATCTTCGCAATGTTACGTAGATGAAGAAGGCAGTCCATGAGGTTTGTTTTATGTGAGAGTTAAAGGACATATCCTGGTCGAAGACAACTCCCAGATTCCTTACGGTGGTGCTGGAGGCCAGGGCAATGCCATCTAAAGTAACTATATCATTAGATAATTTGTTTCGGAGGTGCTCAGGGCCTAGTACAATAACTTCAGTTTTGTCTGAGTTTAACATCAGGAAATTGCAGGTCATCCAGGTTTTTATGTCCTTAAGGCATGCTTGAAGTTTAGTTAACTGGTTTGTTTCATCTGGCTTGATTGATAGATATAATTGGGTATCATCTGCATAACAATGAAAGTTTATGGAGTGTTTTCTAATAACATTGCCTAAGGGAAGCATATATAAGGTAAATAGAATTGGTCCAAGTACAGAACCCTGTGGAACTCCGTGACTAACTTTGGCGTACATGGAGGACTCATCGTTGACATGTACAAACTGAGATCGATCTGATAAATAGGACTTAAACCAACTTAGTGCAGTTCCTTTAATGCCAATTAAATGTTCCAGTCTTTGTAATAGGATGTCATGGTCAATGGTGTTGAAAGCAGCACTGAGATCTAGCAAGACAAGTACAGAGACAAGTCCTTTGTCCGATGCCATTAGAAGGTCATTTGTAATTTTCACTAGTGCCGTCTCTGTGCTATGGTGCATTCTAAATCCTGACTGATAATCACGACATGGAGGAGAGACATCTAGGATCTACATGGAGGAGCAACATGAAGGAGTGACATGGAGGAGTGACATTGAGGAAAGACATGGATAAGTGACATGGAGGATCGACATGGAGCAGTGATATGAAGGAGTGACATGGAGGAGAGACATCTAGGATCTACATGGAGGAGCAACATGGAGGAGGGACAAAGAGGAGCGACATTCTGGGTTGACATTCTGGAGTGACATGGAGTGACATGGAGGAGCGACAAGCAGGATCGACATGGAGGAGTGACATGGAGGAGGAAGGAGGAGTGACATGGAGGAGTGACATGGAGGATCAACATGGAAGAGTGACTTGGAGGAGCGAAATGGAGGATTGACATGGAGGAGTGACAAGGAGGAGCGACATGGAGGAGCGACATGGAGGAGTGACATGGAGGAGTGACAAGGAGGAGTGGACATGGAGGAGCGACATGGAGGATTGACATGGATGATCGACATGGAGTAGTGACATGGGATGATCGACATGGAGGAGTGACATGGATGATGGACATGGAGGAGTGACATGGAGGAGTGACATTGAGGAGTGACTTGGAGGAGGTCAAAGGAGGAGGGACATTTTTGGAGTGACAAGGAGGAGCGACATGGAGGATCGACATGGAGTAGAGACATGGAGGAGCGGCATGAAGCAGTGATATGGAGGAGTGACATGGAGTAGCGACATGCAGGATCGACATGGAGGAGGGAGATTCTGGATTGACATGGAGTAGCGGCATCGAGGAGTGACATGGAGGAGCAAGGATGAGCAACATGAAGAGGTGACATGGAGGATCAACATGGAGGAGCGACATGGAGGAGCGAAATGGAGTGACATGGAGGATCGACTTGGAGGAGCGACATGGAGGAGTGAAATGGAGGAGTGACATGGAGGAGCGACAAGGAGGAGTGACATTGTTGATCGATATGGAGGACTGAATTGGAAAAGCTACATGGAGAAGTTACATAGAGTAGCGACATGGATAATCGACATGGAGGAGTGACATTGAGGAGTGACATTAAGGAGTGACATGGAGAAGTGACATGGAGGAGGGACATGGAGGAGGGACATTCTGGATTAACATGGAGTAGCGACATCGAGGAGTGACATGGAGGAGCAAGGATGAGCAACATGGAGGATTGACATGGAGGAGCGACATAGAGGAGCGACATGGAGAATCGACATGGAGGAATGACATTGAGGAGTGACATTAAGGAGTGACATTGAGGAGTGTCATGGAAGACATGGAGTAGTGACATGGAGGAGTTACATTGAGGAGTCACAGGAAGGAGTGACATGGAGGAGCGACATTCTGGAGTGACATGGAGGAGTGACCATGGAGGAGCGACATTGAGAATCGACATGAGGAGTGACATGAGGAGTTACATTAAGGAGTAACATGGAGAAGTGACATGGAGGACACATGGAGGAGGGACATTCTTGATTGACATGGAGTAGCGACGTCGATGAGTGACATGCAGGAGCAAGGATGAAAGACATGGAGGAGCGACATGTAGGTTCTACATGGAGGATCGAAATGGAGCAGTGACATTTAAGAGTCACATTCTGGAGTGACATTCTGGTGTGACATGGAAGAGCGATATGGAAAGCGTAAAATGGAGGGGTAAGGATGAGCGACAAGGACGATCGACATGGAGGAGTGACATTGAGGAAAGACAGGATAAGTGGACATGGAGGATCGACATGGAGGAGTGACATGGAGGAGCGACATGGAGGAGCGACATGGAGGAGAGACATGGAGGAGGGACATTCTTGATTGACATGGAGTAGCGACATCGATGAGTGACATGCAGGAGCAAGGATGAAAGACATGGAGGAGCGACATGTAGGTTCTACATGGAGGATCGAAATGGAGCAGTGACATTTAAGAGTGACATTCTGGAGTGACATTCTGGTGTGACATGGAAGAGCGATATGGAAGAGTAAAATGGAGGGGTAAGGATGAGCGACAAGGACGATCGACATGGAGGAGTGACATTGAGGAAAGACATGGATAAGTGACATGGAGGATCGACATGGAGCAGTGATATAAAGGAGTGACATGGAGGAGTGACATGGAGGAGCGACATGGAGGAGTGACATGGAGGATTGACATGGAGGAGCAACATGGAGGAGTGACATGGAGGAGCTAGGAGGAGCGACATGGAGGATTGACATGGAGGAGCAACATGGAGGAGTGACATGTAGGATCGACATGCAGGGGTGACATGGAGGAGTGACATGGAGGAGTGACATGGAAGACAAGAAGTAGTGACATGGAGGAGAGACATTGAGCAGTGACATGTTGGCGTGACATGGAGGAGTGCCTTGAAGATCGACATGGAGGAGTGACAAGGAAGACATGGATGAGTGACATGGAGAGCGACATGTAGGTTCGACATAGAGGATCGACATGTAGGATCGACATGGTGGAGTGAAATGAAAGATCAACATCAGGATCGAGATGGAGGAGTGACATGGAGGAGCAAGGAGGATCGATATGGAGCAGTGATATGAAGGAGTGACATGGAGGAGTGACATGGAGGAGTTTCATGGAGGAGTGACATATAGGATCGACATGCAGGAGTGACATGGAGGTGTGACAAGGAGGAGTGTTATGGAAGACATGGAGGTGTGACATTGAGGAATTACATGGAGGAGTCACAGGAAAGAGGGACATGGAGGAGCGACATTCTGGGTGACATTTTGGATTGACATTCTAGAGTGACATGGAGGAGCGAAATTCTGGAGTGACATGGAGGAGTGACATGGAGGAGCAAGGATGAGCGACATGGTGGATCGACATGGAAGAGTGACATGGAGGATTGATATGGAGGAGGGACATGGAGAAGTAACATTGAAGGAGTGACAAGAAGAAGTGACATGGAGGAGCGACATGGAGGAGTGAGATTTAGGATCTACATGGAGGAGCAACATGGAGGAGAGAAATGGAGGTGTGACATGGAGGAGAGACATGGCGTAGTGAGAGGGATGAGTGACATGGGGGATCGACATGGACGAGTGACCTGGAGGAGCGAAATGGAGAAGACACATGGAGGAGTGACATGAAGCAGTGACATGGAGGAGCGATATGGCGGAGTGACATGGAGGAGTGACATGGAGGAGTGACATTCTGGAGTGACATTCTGGAGGGACATTCTGGAGTGACATGGAGGAGCAACATTGAGGAGTAACATTCTGTAGTTAAATTCTGGAGTGACATTCTGGAGTGACATGGAGGAGCGACATGGTGGAGTGATATGGAGGAGCAAGGAGGAGTGACATGGAGGATCGACATGTGTCGACATGGAAAACCGACATTGAGTAGTGACTTGGAGGAGTGAGAAAGAGGAGCGACATGGAGGAGTTACATGGAGGAGTGACATTTTGGAGGGACATTCTGGAGGGACATTCTGGAGTGACATGGAGGAGCGACATTCTGTAGTGACATTCTGGAGTGACATTGATGAGACATATGGAGGATTGACATAGAGGAGTAACATGAAGGATCTACATGGAGGAGCTACATGGAGGAGGTACATGGGGGAGTGACATGGAAGACATGGAGGAGTGACATGGTGGACCAACATGGAGGATCGAAATGGAGGATCGACGTGGAGGACTAACAAGGAGGAGCGACATGGAGGATCGACATGGAGGAGCGACATGAAGGAGTAACAAGGAGGAGCTACATGGAGGAGGTACATAGGGGAGTTACATGGAAGACATGGAGGAGTGAAATGGATGTGCAACATGGAGGATCGACATGGAGGATCATCATGGAGCAGTTACATAGAGGGTTGACATGGAGGAGCGACATGGAGGAGCGACATGGAGGAGCGACGTAGAGGAGTGACATGGAAGACAGGGAGGAGTGACATGGAGGGGAGATATGGAGTTGTGAAATAGAGGATTGACATGGAGGAGTGACATGGAGGAGGTTTATGGAGGAGTGACATTCTGGAGTGACTTTCTGGAGGGACATTCTGGAGTGACATGGAGGTATCGACATGGAGGAGTGACAAGGAGGAGTGATATGGAGGATCTACATAGAGGATTGACATGGAGGAGGGATATGGAGGAGTGACATTCTGGAGTCAAATTCTGGAGTGACATTCTGGAGTGACATGGAGGAGCAACATTCTGGGGTGACATGGAGGAGTGACATGGAGGAGTGATATGGACGAGCCGGGACGAGCAACATGGAGGATCGACATGGAATAGTCACATGGAGGACCGACACGGATGAGGTACATGGGGGAGTGACATGGAAGACATGGAGGAGTGACATGGTGGAGCAACATGGAGGATCAAAATGGAGGATCGACATCGAGCAGTGACATGGAAGTGTGACATGGAGGAGTTACATTGACGATCGACATGGAGGAGTGACATGGAGGAGCGACATGGCGAAGTGACATGAGGAGTGACATGTAGGATTGACATGGAGGAGTTACATGGAGGTTTGACGTGGAAGACAGGGAGGAGTGACATGGAGGAGCGAAATAGAGAATCGATATGGAGGAGTGACATGGAGGAGGGACATGGAGGAGTGACATTCTGGAGTGACATTCTGGAGGGACATTCTGGAGTGACATGGAGGAGCAATATGGAGGAGGGACATGGAGGAGTAACTGGAATATGATCAACCCCCCTGATTTAGTTACACAGCAATTTGATGCTTTAAACCTCTTTCAAATTGTATCTGAGCCAACCAGACATAATTTGAAATCACCGTCATCTGCCACACTGATCGATATTATTCTCACTAACACTCCATCAAACTACCGATCTGGAGTCTTCAGTCAAGACTTGAGTGACCACTGTGCCATTGCATGCATTCGCTCCGGCCTCTCTGTCAAACGTCCACCGGTGACTGTGACCAAGCGCTCACTGAAAAACTTTGACACTCAGGCCTTCCTGCAAGATGTTGCAGCTGCAAACTGGGAAATAATCAATCTTATCCCCTCAGTGGAAGATGCCTGGTCTTATTTCAAAAACACCTTTAGCCTAATCATTGAGAAACACGCCCCATTGAAACGATTCCGGATGAAGAATCGCTACAGCCCCTGGTTCAGTCACGATTTGGCGGCTCTGATCCGCCTAAAAAACACCTCATGGCGGAGAGCGAGGTCTTCTCAGTCTGCTGCCGACTGGCTGGCCTTCAGACAATGCAGGAACAAAACAACACAGGCGATCAGGAAAGCTAAAATCAGTCATTTCAAAGAAGAATTCTCAGCCAGTGGCTCTGATGCCAAGATATTTTGGAAAACAGTCAAATCCATGGAAAACAAACTTGCTTCTCCGCATCTACCCACTTCTTTGATTTTTGATGACATTGTTGTTACTGATAAACAACGCATGGCCACACACTTCAACCAACATTTCGTGAAATCATCTAATTTCTTTGGTGCAGCTGCCCCTGAAACAGATTCATCTAACACTCCTACTTCATCACCCAGCGTTAACAGCTTCTCCCTTCAACCTGTTAAGGTTTCGGAAGTCCTGGATGAACTCATTAAGTTAGATTCAAACAAGTAAGCTGGATCTGATGGGCTCATATTATTGCTTCCCCTATTACAAGCCTGTTTAACCTGTCATTTCATCTGTCTGTTTTCCCCCTTGACTGGAAATCAGCTACGATTCTCCCCCTCTTTAAAGGAGGCTCTGGCTCTGACCCGAACTGCTACAGGCCGATTTCCATTTTGCCCTGTCTGGCCAAAGTCATAGAGAAACTGGTACATAAACAACTAATTCACTTCATTGACTTAAATCATATTTTGTCTGACCTGCAGTCTGGGTTTAGGAAAGGCCACGGATGTACCACCGCTACACTGAAGGTCCTTGATGACGTCATCACCGCCATGGACAACAAACAGACTTGTGTAGCTGCCTTTATAGACCTAGCCAAGGCTTTTGACTCGGTCAACCATAACATTCTCCTGCAAAGACTTACCAGCATTGGCTTGTCCAGTAGATGTTGCAACTGGTTTGCTAGCTACCTGGCTGATCGTGTCCAGCGGGTGAAGACCGAAAACATCATGTCTGAACCTCTTACCATCTCTAAAGGTGTGCCTCAAGGCTCCATCTTAGGCCCTATTTTGTTCTCCATTTATATTAACGATGTAGCCAAAGCTGCTGGAAATTCCTGGATTCATCTGTATGCTGATGACACCATCATATATTCAGCTGGTCCCTCACTCCACTCTGCTGTGTCCACTCTTCAACAAAGCCTCACCTCCATCCAACAGTCTTTCCACAACCTCCACCTGCTCCTCAACTCCAAAAAGACCAAATGTATGCTGTTTGACCGGAAAAACCTCATCATCCCCAGCCCTCCCAAGATCTACAGTGCTGATGGCTCGGAGCTGGAGTTTGTCAGCTCCTACAAATACCTTGGCTTCTGGTTGGACTCATCTCTCTCATTTAACACACACATCAATAACCTTCTGGCTAAAGTCAAAGCTAGACTGGGTTTCCTGTATCGAAACAAGGCCTCCTTCACACACTCTGCCAAATTCACCCTTGTGAAAATGACCATCCTTCCTCTATTTGACTACGGCGATATAATTTATAAAATGGCATCAAAGACCACCCTCAGAAAACTGGACACACTCCACCACTCAGCAATCCGTTTTGCCACATGTGCACCCTTCACCACCCACCACTGTGATCTTTACAGATTGGTGGATTGGCCCTCCCTTCACACCAGGTGGCTACAACACTGGCTGCTCTTGGTCTACAAATCCATTTTGGGAATGACCCCTCGCTACCTTTCCAATCTTCTGCACATTTCCGACAGCAATCGCCGTTTAAGATCCAGTGACTTCATTAGGCTCATCATTCCAAAAGTCCGTACTGTGTTTGGTCATAACTCCTTTCATTTTGCCGCTGCAAATGACTGGAACTCACTACAAAACACGCTCAAACTAACAGCTCTCACCTCTCTCAACATGTTCAAACAAAAGCTGCAACAAGTCATAGTTGACTGCTGTACTTGCTGACCAGCCCTCACTTCTCTCTCTCTCTTCCATTTTTACAAAGAACATCCAGTAATCCGCCTTTTTTTGTACATAGTGTTTATTAATTTACCTATGCTGTTTTTAGCCATTTTCTCATCGTCTGACAACGAGGAGGTACATTCTGGAGGGACATGGTGGAGCGACATTCTGGAGTGACATGGAGGAGCGACAATTTGGAGTGACATGGAGGATCGATATGGAGTAGCTATATGGGGGATCGACAAGGAGGAGCGACATTGAGGAGCAACATTGAGGACTGACATGGAGGAGCAACATGGAAGTACGACATGGAGGGGCTACATGGAGGAGCGACATCATGGGGCGACAAGAAGGACTGACAACAAGGGGGTACATTCTGGAGGGACTTGGTGGAGCGACATTCTGGAGTGACATCGAGGAGCGACATTTTGGAGTGACATGGAGGAGCAACATGGAAGATAGACATGGAGGAGTAACATGTAGGATCTACATGGAGGAGTGACATGGAGGATCGACATGGAGGAGTGTCATTGAGGATCGACATGGAGGAGCGACATTGAGGAGCGACATGGAGGACTGACATGAAGGATCAACAAGGAGGAGTGACATGGAGGAGAGACATGTAGGAGTGACATGGAGGATCGACATGGAGGAGTGACATGGAGGAGTGACATGTTGGAGTGACATGGAGGATCGATACGGAGGAGCGATATGGAGTATCAACAAGGAGGAGCGACATCGAGGAGCAACATGGAGGACTGACATGGAGGATCAACAAGGGGGAGTGACATGGATGAGTGACATGGAGGAGAGACATGGAGGAGGTACATAGGGGAGTGACATGGAAGACATGGAGGAGTGACATGGAGGAGCGACATGGAGGAGCGACATGGAGGAGTGACATGGAGGAGCGACATGGAGGAGTGACATGGAGGAGCGACATGGAGGATCGACATGGAGTATTGACAAGGTGGATCGACATGGAGAAGTGACATGGAGGGGTGACATGGTAGAGATGGAGGAGAGACATGGAGGAGAGACATGGAGGAGCGACATGGAGGATCGACATGGAGGAGTGACATGGAGGAGAGACATGGAGGAGTGACATGGAGGAGAGACATGGAAGATCGACATTGAGGATCGACATGGAGGAGTGAGATGGGGGAGTGACATGGAAGACAGAGGAGTGACATGGAGGAGCAACATGGAGTATCGACATGGAAGATCAACATGAAGGAGTGACTTGGAGGAGCGACATTCTGGAGTGACAAGGAGGAGTGAAATGGAGGAGTGACATGGAGGAGCGACATGGAGGATCGACATGGAGGAGTGACATGGAGGATAGACATGGAGGAGTGACATGGAGGAGAGACATGGAGGAGTGACAAGGAGAAGTGACATTGATGAGTGACATGGAGGAGTGACATTCTGGAGGGACATGGAGGAGCAACATTCTGGAGTGAAATTGAGGAGCGACATGGAGGATTGATATGGAGTAGCGACATGAAGGAGTGATATGTAGGAGTGACATGGAGGAGCGACAAGGAGGAGTGACATGGAAAACGTGGAGGAGTGACATGGAGGAGCGACATGGAAGATCGACATGGAGGAGTAACATGTAGGATCTAAATGGAGGAGTGACCTGGAGGATCGACATGGAGGTGCGATATGGAGGCTTGACAAGGAGGAGCGACATCGAGGAGCAACATGGAGGACTGACATGGAGGATCAACAAGGGGGAGTGACATGGAGGAGTGACGTGGAGGAGAGACATGGAAGATCAACATGGAATATTGACAAGGAGGAGTGACATGGAGGAGTTGTCAGTCCTCCTTAAATTCTGGAGCAGTGACATAGAGGAGTGACATGGTAGAAATGTATGAGTGACATGGAGGAGAGACATGGAAGATCGACATGGAGGATCGACATGTAGGAGTGACATGGTAGAGATGGAGGAGAAACATGGAGGAGAGACATGGAAGATCGACATTGAGGATCGACATGGAGGAGTGACATTCTGGAATTAAATCTGGATTGACATTTTGGAGTGACATTTTGGAGTGACATTTTGGAGTGACATGGAGGAGTGATATGTATGAGCAAGGAGGAGCGACATGGAGGAAAGAGATGTGTCGACATGAAAGACATGGAGGAGTGACATGGAGGAGTGACATTTTGGAGGGACATTCTGGAGGGACATTCTGGAGTGACATGGAGGAGCTACATTCTGGAGTGACATTTTGGAATGACATTGATGAGAGATATGGAGGATTGAGATAGAGGATCAACATGGAGGAGTGACATGGAGGAGCGACACGGAGGAGTGACATGGAGGAGTGACATGTAGTATTGACATGGAGGAGTTACATAGAGGAGTGACGTGGAAGAAAGGGAGTAGTGACATGGAGGAGCGACACGGAGGAGCGAAATAGAGGATCGACATGGAGGATCGACATGGAGGAGTGACATGGAGGAGGGACATGGAGGAGTGACAATCTGGAGGGACATTCTGTAGTGACATGGAGTAGCGACATGGAGGAGGGACATGGATGAGTAACATTATGGAGTTAAATTCTGGAGTGACATTCCGGAGTGTCATGGAGGAGCAACATTCTGGAGTGACATGGAAGAACGACATGAAGGAGTGATATAGAGGAGCAAGGAGGAGAGACATGGAGTATAAACATGGAGGAGTGACTAGGAGGAGAATCATAGAAGAGTTACATGGAGGAGCTAAATGAGGAGCAACATCACGGAGCGACTTGGAGGACTGACATGGAGGAGCGACATTCTGGAGTGACACGGAGTAGCAACATTCTGGAGTGACATGGAGGAGCGACATGGAAGATCGACATGTAGGAGTGACATGGAAAAGTGATATGGAGGAGTGACACAGAGGAGAGACATGGAGGAGTGACATTAGGAGCTACATAGAGGATCGACATGGAGGAGCAACAAGGTGGATCGACATGGAGGAGTGACATGGAGGAGTGACATGGTAGAGATGGAGGAGTGACATGGAGGAGAGACATGGAAGATCGACATGGAGGATCAACATGGAGGAGTGACATGGTAGAGATGAAGGAGTGACATGGAGGAGAGACATGGAAGATCGACATGGAGTATCGACATGGAGGAGTGACATTCTGGAGTAAAATCTGGATTGACATTTTGGAGTGACATGGAGGAGTGACATGGTGGAGTGATATGGATGAGCAAGGAGGAGCAATATGGAGGATCGAGATGTGTCGACATGGAAGTCATGGAGGAGTGACATGGAGGAGTAACATTCTGGTGTTAAATTCTGGAGTGACATTCTGGAGTGTCATGGAGGAGCAACATTCTGGAGTGACATGGAAGAACGACATGGAGGAGTGATATAGAGGAGCAAGGAGGAGCGACATGGAGGATAAACATGGAGGAGTGACTAGGAGGAGAAACGTAGAAGAGTTACATGGAGGAGCTACATGAGGAGCAACATCACGGAGCGACTTGGAGGACTGACATTCTGGAATGACATGGAGGAGCGACATTTATGAGGGACATGGAGGAGTAACATTCTGGAGATAAATTCTGGATTGACATTCTGGAGTGACATGGAAGAACAACATGGAGGAGTGATATGGAGGAGCAAGGAGGAGTGACATGGAGTGACATGGAAGACAGGGAGGAGTGACATGGAGGAGCGACATGGAGGTGTTAAATAGCGGATCGACATGGAGGAGTGACATGGAAGAGGGACATGGTGGAGTGATATTCTGGAGTTACATTCTGGAGGGATATTCTGGAGTGACATGGAGGAGCAACAGGGAGGAGTTATATGGATGATCAAGGAGGAGCGACATGGACGATCGACATGGAGTAGTCACATGGAGCATCGACATGAAGGAACAATATGGAGCAGTGACATGGTAAAATTGGAGGAGTTACATGGAGTAGAGACATGGAAGATCGACATGGAGGATCATCATGGAAAATTAACATGGATGAGTGACAAGAGGAGCGTCATGGAGGAGCAACATGGAGGATCGACATCGAGGAGCGACGTGGAGGAGCAACATTGAGGAGCGACATGGAAGACTGACATGGAGGATCGACATGGATGGCTGACATTGAGTATTGACATGGAGAAAGGACATGGAGGAGTGACATTATTGAATGACATGGAGGAGGGACATGGAGGAGTGACATTCTGGAGTTAAATTTTGGAGTGACATTCCGGAGTGACAGGTAGGAGCGACATTCTGGAGTGACATGGAGGAGATATATGGAGGAGCAAGGAGGAGCGACATGGAGGATCAACATGGAGCAACATGGAACAAGACATGGAGGAGCGACAATGAGGAGTGACATGGAAGACATGGAGGAGTGACATGGAGGAACAACATGGAGAATCGACATGGAGGATCTACATGGAGGATGGACATGGAGGAGTGACTTTCTGGAGTTAAATTCCGGCGTGACATACTGGAGTGACATTGAGGAGCGACATTCTGGAGTGACATGGAGGAGCAACATGGAGGAGTGACATGGAAGACATGGAGTAGTGACATGGAGGATCAAAATAGAGGATTGACATGTAGGAGGGACATGGAGGAGTTACATTGAGGAGCGACATGAAGGAGTGACCGGGAAGAGTGACATTCTGGAGTGACATTCTGGAGAGACATTCTGAAGCGACATGGAGGAGCGAAATGGAGGAGGTACATGAGGGAGTGACGTGGAAGACATGGAGGAGTGACATGGAGTAGCAACATGGAGGAGTGACATGGAGGAGTGACAAGGAGGAGCGACATGAAGGAGTAACAAGTAGGAGCAACATGGTGGAGTGTCATGTAGGATCAACATGGAGGAGTGACATGGTAGAAATGGAGGAGTGACATGGAGGAGAGACGTGGAAGATAGACATGGAGGATCGACATGGAGGAATAACATGGAGTGACAAGGAGGAGTAACAAGGAGGAGTGACATGGGAGAGCGACATGGAAGAGCTACATGGAGGAGCGACATCGCGGAGTGACATGGGGGACTGACATGGAGGAGTGACATTCTAGTGTGACATTCTGGAGGGATGTTCTGGAGTGACATAGAGGAGCGACATGGAAGATCGACATGGAGGATAAACATAAAGGATCTACATGGAGGAGCGACATGGAGGAGGTGTATGAGGGAGTGACATGGAAGACATGGATGAGTGACATGGAGTAGCAATATGGAGGATCAACAAGGATGATCGACATGGAGCAATGCCATGGAGGAGTGACAAGGAGAAGCGACATGGATGAGTGACATGGAGGATCAACATGGAGGAATGACAAGAGGAGCGTCATGGAGGAGCAACATTGAGGAGCAAACATGAAGGACTGACATGGAGATTACACATGGATGACTGACATTGAGGATCGACATGGAGAAAGGACATGGAGGAGTTACATTCTGGAGTTAAATTCTGGAGTGACATTCTGGAGTGACATGGATGAGGGTCATGGAGGAGTGACATTCTGGAGTTAAATTTTGGAGGGACATTCTGGAGTGACATGGAGGAGTGATATTGAGGAACAACATGGAGGATCAACATAGAGAAGTGACATGAAGGAGTGACACGGAGGAGTGACATTCTGGAGGGACATTCTGGAGTGACACGGAAGAGCGACATGGAGGAGGTACATGGGGGAGTGACATGGAAGACATGGAGGAATGATATGGAGTAACAACATGGAGTATCGACATGGAAGATTGACATGGATCAGTTTCATGGAGGAGTGAC
Organism: Sebastes miniatus; assembly: GCA_916701275.1. Classification (NCBI taxonomy): domain Eukaryota; kingdom Metazoa; phylum Chordata; class Actinopteri; order Perciformes; family Sebastidae; genus Sebastes; species Sebastes miniatus. The sequence goes on along the minus strand of CAKALS010000386.1, from coordinate 57,549 downwards.
AAGGAGGAGTGTAATGGTGGGTTAACATTGAGGAGCGACATTGAGGACTGACATGGAGGATCGACATAGAGACGTGACAAGGAGGATCGACATGGAGGATTGACACTGAGGAAGGATATGGAGGAGTGACATTCTGGAGTTAAATTCTGGAGTGACATTCTGGAGTGACATGGAGGAGCAACATTCTGGAGTGACATGGAGGAGCAACATGTAGGAGTGATATTGAGGAGCAAGGAGGAGCGACATGGAGGAATGACATGGAAGTGAGACATGGAGGAGTGAAATGGTGTAGAGACATGGAAGATCGACATGGAGGATAGTCATGGAGGAGTAACATGGAGTAACAAGAGGAGTGTCATGGAGGAGCAACATGGAGTACCGACATGGAGGAGCGACGTGGAGGATTGACATGGAGAAAAGATATGGGGGAGTGACATTCTGGAAGTAAATTCTGGAGTGACATTCTGGAATAGAATGGAGGAGGGACATGGAGGAGTGACATTCTGGAGTTAAATTTTGGAGTGACATTCTGGAGTGACATGGCGGAGTAACATGGAGGAGTGACATGTAGCATTGACATGGAGGAGTTACATAGAGGAGTGATATGGAGGAGCAAGGAGGAGCGACATGGAGGATAAACATGGGGGACTGACTAGGAGTAGCGACATTCTGGAGTGACATGGAGGAGCGAAATGGAGGATTGAGATGGAGGAGTGACATGGAGGAGAAACATAGTAGAGTTACATGGAGGAGCTACATGAGGAGCAACATCACATAGCGATTTGGAGGACAGACATGGAAGGAATGACATTATGGAGGGACATGGAGGAGCGACATTTTGAAGTGACATGGAGGAGCTATATTCTGGAGTGACATGGAAGACATGGAGCAGTGACATGGTGCATCAGCATGGAGGATCGAAATGGAGGATCGACATGGAGGTGCGACATCGAGCAGTGACATGGAAGTGTGACATGGAGGAGAGACATTGAGAATCAACATGGAGGAGTGACATGTAGTAGCGATATGGTGGAATGACATGGAGGAGTGACATGGAGGATTGACATTGAGGAGTTACATGGAGGATTGACATGGAGGAGTTACATAGAGGTGTGACGTGGAAGAAAGGGAGGAGTGACATGGAGGAGCGACATGGAGGAGCGAAATAGCGGATTGACATGGAGGAGTGACATAGAGGAGGGACATGGAGGAGTGAAATTCTGGAGTGACATGGAGGAGGGACATGGAGGAGTAACTTGGAGGATCTAAATGGAGGAGTGACATGGAGGATTGACATGGAGGAATGACACGGATGATCGAAATAGAGGAGTGACTGTAAGGAGTGACATTGAAGACAGGGAGGATTGACATGTAGGAGCAACATGGAGGACTGACATGGAAGATCAACATGGAGGAGTGACATGGAGGAGTAACATGGAGGATTGACATGGAGGAGTGACAGTGACATTGAAGACAGGGAGGAGTGGTATGGAGGATCGACATGGAGGAGCAACATTGAGATGGACATTGAGATGACATGAAAGATCAACATGGAGGAGTGACATGGAGGAGTGACATTGTAGACATGGAGACATGGAGGAGTGACATAGAAGTGTGACGTGGAAGAAAGGGAGGAGTGATATGGAGGAGCGACATGGAGGAGCGAAATAGAGGATCGACATGGAGGATCAACATTGAGGAGCGACCTTGAGGAGCGACATGGAGGGTTGACATGCAGTATCGACATGGAGCAGTGACATGGAGGAGATACATTGAGTAGAGACATTGAGTAGTGACATTCTGGAGTGACATGGAGGAGCGACATGGATGAGTGATATTGAGGAGCACAGAGGAGCAACACGGAGGATCGACATTGAGGAGTGACATGGAGGAGCGACACGGAGGAGTGACATGGAAGACATGGAGGACTGACATGGATGATTGACATTGACTAGTTACATGGAGGACTGACTAGTAGGAGCGACATGGAGTAGTGACAGGGAGGAGTGACATTCTGGAGAGACATTCTGGAGGTAAATTCTGGAGTGACATCGAGGAGCAACATGAAGGACCTAAATGGAGGAACGACATGGAGGTGGTAATTGGGGGAGTGACATGGAAGACATGGAGGAGTGAATTGGAGGACCAACATGGAGGATCGACATGGAGGATCGACAAGGTGGAGTGATATGGAAGACATGGAGGAGTGACATGGAGGATCGAAATTGATTAGTGACATGGAGGAGCGACATGGAGGAGTAACATGAAGGATCTACATGGAGGAGCGACATGGAGGTGTGAGATGGGGGAGTGACATGGAAGACAGAGGAGTGACATGGAGGAGCAACATGGAGTATCGACATGGAGGATCAACATGAAGGAGTGACTTGGAGGAGCGACATTCTGGAGTGACATGGAAGAGTGAAATGGAGGAGTGACATGGAGGACCGACATGGAGGATCGACATGGAGGAGTGACATGGAGGATCGACATCGAGGAGTGACATGTAGGAGCAACATGAAAGAGCGACATGGAGGAGCTACATGGAGGAGCAACATTGCGGAGCGACATGGAGGACTGACAACAAGGAGGTACATGCTGGAGGGACATGGTGGAGTGACATGGAGGAGTGACATTCTGGAGTAACATTGAGGACATTCTGGAGTTAAATCTGGATTGACATGGAGGAGCAACATTCTGGAGTAACATGGATGAGCGACATAGTGGAGTGATATGGATTAGCAAGGAGGAGTGACAAGGAGGAGCGACATGTGTCGACATGGAAGACATGGAGGAGTTACATGGAGGATCTACATTGAGCAGTGACATGGAGGAGTGACAAAGAGGAGCGACAAGGAGGAGTCATATGGAGGAGTGACATTTTGGGGGGACATTCTGGAGGGACATTCTGGAGTGACATTGATGACAGATATGGAGGATTGACATAGAGGAGTAACATGAAGCATCTACATGGAGGAGGTACATAGGGTAGTGACATGGAAGACATGGAGAAGTGAAATGGAGGAGCAACATCGAGGATCGACATGGAGGATCGACATGAAGCAGTGACATGGAGGAGTGACATGGAGGAGCAACATGGAGGATCGACATGGAGGAGCAACAAGGTGGATCGACCTGGAAGAGTGACATGGAGGAATGACATGGTGAAGATGGAGGAGTGACATGGAGGAGAGACATGGAAGATCGACATGGAGGATCGACATGGAGGAGTGACATTCTGGAGTTAAATCTGGATTGACATTCTGAAGTGACATGGAGGAGTGACATGGAGGAGTGACATGGAGGAGCAACATGGAGGATCTACATGGAGGAGCAACAAGGTGGATCGACCTGGAGGAGTGACATGGAGGAATGACATGGTGAAGATGGAGAAGTGACATGGAGGAGAGACATGGAAGATCGACATGGAGGATCGACATGGAGGAGTGACATTCTGGAGTTAAATCTGGATTGACATTCTGAAGTGACATGGAGGAGTGACATGGAGGAGTGACATGGAGGAGGGACATGGAGGAGTAACAATCTGGAGATAAATTCTGGAGTGACATTCTGGAGTGACATGGAGGAGCGACATACTGGAGTTACATTGAGGAGTGACATGGAGGAGTGACATGGAGGAATGACATGGTGAAGATGGAGGAGTGACATGGAGGAGAGACATGGAAGATCGACATGGAGGATCGACATGAATAAGTGACATGAAGGAGCGACACGGTGGAGTGACATGGAAGATATGGAGGAGTGACATGGAGGATTGACATTGAGTAGTGACATGGAGGAGTGACAAGGAGGAGCGACACGGAGGAATAACATGAAGGATCTACATGGAGGAGCGATATGGAGGATTGAGAGGAGTGACATGGAGGAGCAACATGACATGGAGGAGCAACATGGAGTATCGACCTGGAGGATCAACATGGAGGAGTGACTTGGAGGAGTGAAATGGAGGAGCGACATGGAGGATCGACATGGAGGTGTGACATGGAGGATCGACATGAAGGAGTGAAATGGAGGAGCGACTTGGATGATCGACATGGAGGAGTGACATGGAGGATCGACAAGGAAGAGTGACATGGAGGAGCGACATTTAAGAGCGACATGGAGGAGCTACATGGAGGAGCTACATCGCGGAGCGACATGGAAGACTGACAACGAGGAGGTACATTCTGGAGGGACATGGTGGAGCGACATACTGGAGTGACATGGAGGAGCGACAATCTGGAGTGACATGGAGGAGCGACATGGAAGATCGACATGGAGGAGTAACATGTAGGATCTAAATGGAGGAGTGACATGAAGGATCAACATAGAGGAGCGATATGGAGGATCAACAAGGAGGAGTCGACATGGAGTATTGACAAGGAAAACTGACATGGAGGAGTGACATTCTACAGTTAAATTCTGGAGTGAAATTCTGGAGTGACATGTAGGATCTACATGGAGGAGTGACATTGAGGATCGACATGTAGGAGCGACATAGAGGATCGACATGGAGGAGTGTCAAGGTTGATCGACATGGAGGAGTGACATGGAGGAGTGACATGGAGGAGTGACATGGAGGAGAGATATGGAAGATCGACATGGAGGATCGACATGGAGGAGTGACATTCTGGAGTTAAATCTGGATTAACATGGAGGAGCGACATTCTGGAATTAAATCTGTATTGACATGGAGGGGCGACATTCTGGAGTGAAATGGAGGAGTGACATGGTGGAGTGATATGGATGAGCAAGGAAGAGCGACATGGAGGATCGACATGTGTCGATAAGTAAGACATGGAGGAGTGACATGGATGAGTTACATGGAGGAGTGACATTTTGGAGGGACATTCTGGAGGGACATTCTGGAGTTACATTGATGAGAGATATGGAGGGTTGACATAGAGGAGTAATATGAAGGATCTAAATGGAGGAGCTACATGGAGGAGGTAAATAGGGGAGTGACATTGAAGACATGGAGCAGTGAAATGGAGGAGCAACATCGAGGATCGACATGGAGGATCAACATGGAGCAGTGACATGGAGGAGCGACATGGATGATTAACAAGGAGGAGTGACATGGAGGAGTGACATGGAGGTTCGACATGGAGGAGTCGACATGGAGTATTGACAAGGAAGACTGACATGGAGGAGTGACATTCTACAGTTAAATTCTGGAGTAAAATTCTGGAGTGACATGTAGGATCTACATATAGGAGTGACATGGAGGATCGACATGGAGGAGCTACATAGAGGAGTGACATGGAGGAGCAACATGGAGGATCGACATGGATGAGTGAAATGGAGGAGTGACATGGAAGACTTGGAGGAGTGACATGGAGGAGAGACATAGAAGATCGACAAGGAGAATCGACATCGAGGAGTGACATTCTGGAGTTAAATCTGGATTGACATTCTGGAGTGACATGGAGTAGTGACATTCTGGAGTGACATGGTGGAGTGATATGGATGAGTAAGGAGGAGCGACATGGAGGATCGACATGTGTCGACATGGAAGACATGGAGGAGTGACATGGAGGATCGACATTGTCTCCATGTCACTACATGGAGGAGCGACATTCTGGAGTGACATGGAGGAGCGACATGGAAGATCGACATGGAGGAGTAACATGTAGGATCTAAATGGAGGAGTGACATAAAGGATCGACTTGGAGGAGCGATATGGAGGATCAACAAGGAGGAGTCGACATGGAGTATTGACAAGGAAAACTGACATGGAGGAGTGACATTCTACAGTTAAATTCTGGAGTGAAATTCTGGAGTGAAATGTAGGATCTACATGGAGGAGTGACATGGAGGATCGACATGGAGGAGTTACATAGAGGATCGACATGAAGGAGTAACAAGGTGGATCGATATGGAGGAGTGACGTGTAGGATCTACATGTAGGAGTGACAGGGAGGATCGACATGGAGGAGCTACATAGAGGATCGACATAGAGGAGCAACATGGTGGATCGACAAGGAGGAGTGACATGGAGGAGTGACATGGAAGATCGACATGGAGGAGTGACATGGAGGAGCGACATGGAGGTTCGACATGGAGGAGTCGACATGGAGTATTGACAAGGAGGACTGACATGGAGGAGTGACATTCTACAGTTAAATTCTGGAGTAAAATTCTGGAGTGACATGTAGGATCTACATATAGGAGTGACATGGAGGATCGACATGGAGGAGCTACATAGAGGATCGACATGGAGGAGCAACAAGGTGGATCGATATGGAGGAGTGACGTGTAGGATCTACATGTAGGAGTGACATGGAGGATCGACATGGAGGAGCTACATAGAGGATCGACATGGAGGAGCAACATGGATGATCGACAAGGAGGAGTGACATGGAGGAGAGACATAGAAGATCGACATGGAGGATCGAAATGGAGGAGTAACATTCTGGAGTTAAATCTGGATTGACATTCTGGAGTGACATGGAGTAGTGACATTCTGGAGTGACATGGTGGAGTGATATGGATGAGCAAGGAGGAGCGACATGGAGGATCGACATGTGTCGACATGGAAGACATGGAGGAGTGACATGGAGGATCGATATTGAGCAGTGACATGGAGGAGTGACAAAGAGGAGCGACATAGAGTGACACGGAGGAGTTACATTTTGGAAGGACATTCTGGAGAAACATTCTGGAGTGACATGGAGGAGCGACATTCTGGAGTAACATTGGTGAGAGATATGGAGGATTGACATAGAGGAGTAACATGAAGGGTCTATATGGAGGAGCTACATAGAGGAGGTACATGGGGGAGTGACATGGAAGACATTGATGAGTGACATGGAGGAGTGACATGGAGGAGCGACATGACAAGGAGGAGCGACATGGAGGATCGACATGGAGGAGCGACATCGAGCAGTGACATGGAAGTGTGACATGGAGGAGTGACATGGAGGATCAACATGGAGGAGTGACATGGAGGAGCGACATGGAGGAGCGACATGGAGGAGTGACATGGAGAATCAACATGGAGGAGTGACATGGAGGAGCGACATGGATGATCGACATGGAGGAGTGACATGGAGAAGTGATATGGAAGACAGGGAGGAGTGACATGGAGGAGGAATATGGAGGAGTGACATTCTGGAGTGACTTTCAGGAGGGACATTCTGGAGTGACATGGAGGATAGACATGGAGGATTGACATGGAGGAGTGACAAGGAGGAGTGACATGGAGGAGCGACATGGAGGATTGACATAGAGGTGTAACATGAAGGATCTACATGGAGGGACATGGGGGACTGACATGGAAGACATGGAGGAGTGACATGGTGGAGTGACATGGAAGACATGGGGTAGTGACATGGTGGAGCAACATGGAGGATCGAAATGGAGGATCGACATGGAGCATTGACATGGAGGAGTGACATGAAAGTTCTACATGGAGGAGCGACATGGAGGAGTGACATGGAGGAGTGACATGGAGGATTGACATGGAGGAGTTACATGGAGGAGTGACGTGGAAGACAGAGAGGAATGACATGGAGGAGCGAAATAGAGGATCGACATGGAGGAGTGACATGGAGGAGGGATCTGGAGGAGTAGCATTCTGGAGCTACATTCTGGAGTGACATGGAGGAGTGACATTGAGGAGAGACATGGAGGATCGACATGAAGGAGTGACATGGAGGATCGACATGGAGGAGTGAAATGAAGGAGCTACATGGAGGAGCGACATCGCGGAGCGACATGGAAGACTGACAACGAGGAGGTACATTCTGTAGGGACATGGTGGAGCGACATTCTGGAGTGACATGGAGGAGCGACATTCTGGAGTGACATGGAGGAGAGACATGGAGGAGCTACATGGTGGAGTGACATGGAGGAGTGACATGTAGCATTGACATGGAGGAGTTACATAGAGTGATATGGAGGAGCAAGGAGGAGTGACATGGAGGATAAACATGGGGGAGTGACTAGGAGGAGCGACATTCTGGAGTGACATGGAGGAGTGAAATGGAGGAACGAAATGGAGGATCGAGATGGAGGAGTGACATGGAGGAGAAACATAGAAGAGTTACATGGAGGAGCTACATAAGGAGCAACATAAGGAGCAATTTGGAGGACTGACATGGAGGAATGACATTCTGGAGGGACAAGGAGGAGCGACATTCTGGAATGACATGGAGGAGCGACATGGAGGATTGACATGGAGGAGTTACATAGAGGTGTGACGTGGAAGAAAGGGAGGAGTGACATGGAGGAGTGACTGGAGGAGCGAAATAGAGGATCGACATGGAGGAGTGACATGGAGGAGGGACATGGAGGAGTGACATTCTGGAGTGACATGGAGGAGCGACATGGAGGAGGCACATGGAGGAGTGAAATGGAGGAGCGAAATGGAGGATCGAGATGGAGGAGTGACATGGAGGAGAAACATAGAAGAGTTTCATGTAGGAGCTACATGAGGAGCAACATTACGGATTGACTTGGAGGACTGACATTGAGGAATGACATTCTGGAGGGACAGGGAGGAGTGACATTCTGGAGTGACATGGATGAGCGACATTCTGGAGTGACATGGAGGAGCAACATTCTGGAGTGACATTGAGGAGCGACATGGGGGATTGACATAGAATAGTAACATGAAGGATCTACATGGCAGAGCGACATTGAGGAGTGACATGGAAGACATGTTGCTACTCCATGTCACTACATGGAGTAGCAACATGGAGGATCAACATGGACGATCGACGATCGATATGGAGCAGTGACATGGAGGAGTGACAAGGAGGAGCCACATGAAGGAATAACAAGGAGGAGTGAAATGGAGGAGTGACATGGAGGATCGACATGGAGGAGTGACATGGAGGAGTGACATAGGAGACGGAGGAGTGACATGTAGGAGCGAAATGGAGGTGTTAAATTGAACATCGACATGGAGGAGTCATATGGAGGAGGGATATGGAGGAGTTACATTCTAGAGTGACATTCTGGATGAACATTCCAGAGTGACGTGGAGGAGTGATATGGAGGATGGACATATACGATTGACATGGAGGAGGTACATGGAGGAGTGACATTCTGGAGTTAAATTCTTGAGTGACTTCTGGAGTGACATGGAGGAGCAACATTCTAGAGTGACATGGAGGAGTGATATGGATGAGCAATTAGGGGCGACATGGAGGAGCGACATGGAGCAGTGACATGGAGGATTGACATGGAAGAGGGACATGGAGGACTGACATTCTGGAGTGATATTCTGGAGGGACATTCTGGAGTGACATGAAGGATGGACATAGAGGATTGACATGGATGAGGGACATGGAGGAGTGACATTCTGGAGTTAAATTCTGGAGTGAAATTCTGGAATGGCATGGAGGAGCAACATTCTAGAGCGACATGGAGGAGTAACAAGGAGGAGCGACATGGAGGATCGACATGGAGGAGCGACATTGAGCAGTCACATGGAGGATTGACGAGGAGGACTGACATGGAGGATCAACAGGGAGGAGTGAGATGGAGGAGTGACATGGAGGATAGACATTGAGTAGTGACTTGGAGTAGTGACAAGGAGGAGTGACATGAAGAAGTAACAAGGAGGAGTGACATGGAGGATCGACATGGAGGAGCCACATAAAGGAGTAACAATGAGTAGTGACATGGAGGACTGACATGGGTGATTGACATGGAGGAGTGACATGGAGGATCGACATGGAAGATTGACATGGAGGACGGACATGGAGGAGTGACATGCTTGACATGGACGATCGACATGGAAGATCGACATGGAGGAGCGACGTGGAGGAGCAACATTGAGGAGCGACATGGAGGACTGACATGGAGGAGTGACATGGAGAAATGACATGGAGGAGTGACATTCTGGAGTTAAATTCTGGAGTGACATTCTGGAATAGAATGGAGGAGGGACATGGAGGAGTGAAATTCTGGAGTTAAATTTTGGAGTGACATTCTGGAGTGACATGGAGGAGCGACATGGAGGAGTGAAATGGTGGAATAACATGGAGGATCAACATGGAAGATTGACACGGAGGATCAACATGGAGGAGTGACATGGAGGACTGACATGGAGGATTGACATGGAGGAGTGACATGGAGGAGCAACATGAAGGAGTAACAAGGAGGAGCGACATGGAGGATCGACATAGAGGAGCGACATGGAGGAATGACATTTAAGACAGGTATAAGTGACATGGAGGAGCGACATTCTGGACTGACATTCTGGAGTGACATATGGAGGATTGACATAGAGGAGTAACATGAAGGATCTACACGGAGGATCTACATGGAGGAGGTACATAGGGGAGTGACATGGAAGACATGGAGGAGTGAAATGGAGGTGCAACATGGAAGATCGACATGGAGGATCGACATGGAGCAGTTACATGGAGGAGTGACATGGAGGATCGACATGGAGGATCGACATGAAGCATCGACATGGAGGAGGGACATTGAAGACAGGGAGGAGTGACATGGAGGGGCGACATGGAGGTGTGAAATAGAGGATCAACATGGAGGAGTGACATGGAGGAGGTTTATGGAGGAGTGACATTATGGAGTGACTTTCTGGAGGGACATTCTGGAGTGACATGGACGTATCGACATTGAGGAGTGACAAGGAGGAGTTATATGGAGGATCTACATAGAGGATTGACATGGAGGAGTGACATTCTGGAGTTAAATTCTGGAGTGACATTCTGGAGTGACATGGAGGATCAACATTCTGGGGTGACATGGAGGAGTGACATGGAGGAGTGATATGGACGAGCAGGGACGAGCAACATGGAGGATCGACATGGAATAGTCACATGGAGGACCGACACGGATGAGGTACATGAGGGAGTGACATGGAAGACATGGAGGAGTGACATGGTGGAGCAACATGTAGGATCAAAATGGAGGATCGACATGGAGGAGTGACAAGGAGGAGTGACATGGAGGAGTCACAAGGAGGAGCGACATGGAGCAAATATATGGAGGAGCGACATCGAGCAGTGACATGGAAGTGTGACATGGAGGATCAACATGGAGGATCGACATGTAGGAGTGACATGGAGGAGCGACATGGTGAAGTGACGTGGAAGACAGGGAGGAGTGACATGGAGGAGCGAAATAGAGTATCGATATGGAGGAGTGACATGGAGGAGGGACATGGAGGAGTGACATTCTGGAGGGACTTTCTGGAGTGACATGGAGGAGCAACATGGAGGAGGGACATGGAGAAGTAACATTCTGGAGTTAAATTCTGGAGAGACATTCTGGATTGACATGGAGGAGCGACATGGTGGAGTGATATGGAGGATCAAGGAGGAGTGACATGGAGGATCGACATGTGTCGACATTGAAGACCGAAATTGAGTAGTGACTTGGAGGAGTGACAACGAGGAGCGACATGGAGGAGTTACATGGAGGAGTGACATTTTGGAGGGACATTCTGGAGGGAGATTCTGGAGTGACATTGATAAGAGATATGGAGGTTTGATATAGAAGAGTAACATGAAGGATCTAAATGGAGGAGCTACATGTAGGAGGTACATGGGGGAGTGACATGGAAGACATGGAAGAGTGACATGGTGTAGCAACATGGAGGATCGACATGGAGGAGCGACATCGAGCAGTGACATGGAAGTGTGACATGGACGAGTGAGATGGAGGATCGACATGGAGGAGTGACATGGACGAGTGACATTCTGGAGTTAAATCTGGAGTGATATTCTGGAGTGACATCAGGAGCGACATTCTGGAGTGACATGGAGGAGCGACATGGTGGAGTGATATGGAGGAGCAAGGCGGAGCCACAGGGAGGATCGACATGTGTAGACATGGAAGACATGGAGGAGTGACATGGAGGATTGACATGGAGGATCGACATGGAGGATCGACATGGAGGAGTTACATGGAGGACTGACATGGAAGACAGGGAGGAGTGACCGAGGGGCGACATGGAGGTCTGAAATAGCGGATCAACATAGAGGAGGTATATGGAGGAGTGAATTTCTGACTTTCTGGAGGGACATTTTGTAGTGACATGGAGGTATCGACATGGAGGAGTGACAAGGAGGAGTGATATGGAGGATCAACATAGAGGATTGACATGGAGGAGTGACGTTCTGGAATTAAATTCTGGAGAACCATTCTGGAGTGACATGGAGGAGCAGCATTCTGGGGTGACATGGAGGAGATACATGGAGGAGTGATATGGAGGAGCAGGGATGAGAGACCTAGAGGATCGACATGGAATAGTCACATGGAGGAGCAAAACGGAGGAGTGACATGGAACACATGGTGGAGTGACATTGAGGATCGACATTGAGGATCGAAATGGAGGATCTACATGAAACAGTGACATGGAGGAGTGAAATGGAAGTGTGACATGGAGGAGTGACATGTAGGATCGACATAGAGGAGTGACATGGAGGAGCGCCATGGCGGAGTGACATGGAGGAGCGACATGGCGGAGTGACATGGAGGAGTAACATGGAGGATTGACGTGGAAGACAGGAGTGACATGGAGGAGGGAAATAGAGGATCAACATGGAGGAGTGGCATTCTGGAGTGACATTCTTGAGGGACATTCTGGAGCGACATGGAGGAGCGACACGGAGGAGGAACATGGAGGAGTAACATTCTGGAGTTAAATTCTGGAGAGACATTCTGGAGTGACATGGAAGAGCGACATTCTGGATGGACATGGAGGAGCGACATAGAAGATCGACATGGAGGAGTAACATGTTGGATCCACATGGAGGAATGACATGGAGGATCGACATGGAGGAGCGACATTGAGGATCGACAATGAGGAGCGACATTGAGGTCTGACAACGAATGGGTACATTCTGGAGGTACAGGGTGGAGCGACATTTTGGAGTGACATGGAGGAGCGACATTCTGGATTGACATGGAAGATCGACATGGAGGAGTAACATGTAGGATCTAAATGGAGGAGTGACATGGAGGATTGACATGGAGGAGCGATATGTAGGAGCTATATGGAGGAGCGACATGGAGGACTGACATGGAGGAGTGATATGGAAGACAGGGAGGAGTGACATGGAGGGTCGACATGGAGGAGTGACATGGAGGAGGAATATGGAGGAGTGACATTCTGGAGTGACTTTCAGGAGGGACATTCTGGAGTGACATGGAGGTATCAACATTGAGTAGTGACATGGAGGAGTGACAAAAAGGAGCGACACGGAGGAGTGACATGGACGAGGAGGATCGAAATGGAGGATCGACATGGAGCAGTGACATGGAGGATTGACATGGAAGTGTGACATGGAGGAGTGACATAGAGGATCGACATGGAGGAGTGACATGGAGGAGCGACATGGTGGAGTGACATGGAGGAGTGACATGTAGGATTTACATGGAGGAGTTACATGGAGGAGTGACGTGGAAGACAGGGAGGAATGACATGGAGGAGCGCAATAGAGGATCGACATGGAGCAGTTACATTCTGGAGTGACATGGAGGAGCGACATTCTGGAGTGACATGGTGGAATGACATGGAGGAGTGATATGGAGGAGTAAGGAGGAGTGACATGGAGGATCGATATGAATAAGTGACATGGAGGAGCGACACGGTGGAGTGACATGGAAGATATGGAGGAGTGACATGGAGGAGCAACATGGAGTATCGACCTGGAGGATCAACATGGAGGAGTGACTTGGAGGAACGACATGGAGGAGTGACATGGAGGAGCGACATGGAGGATTGACATGGAGGAGTGACTAGGAGGAGCGACATGGAAGAGCGACATGGAGGATCTACATAGAGGAGCGACATCGCGGAGCGACATGGAAGACTGACAACGAGGAGGTTCATTCTGGATGAACATGGTGGAGCGACATTCTGGAGTGACATGGAGGAGCAACATTCTGGAGTGACATGTAGGAGCAATATGGAAGATCAACATGGAGGAGTAACATGTAGGATCTAAATGGAGGATTGACATGGAGGATCGACATGGAGGAGCGACATAGAGGATCGACATAGAGGAGTGTCAAGGTTGATCGACATGGAGGAGTGACATGGTCCTCCATGTCACTTCTCCATGTCGATCAACCTTGACACGGTAGAGATGGAGGAGTGACATGGAGGAGAGACATGGAATATCGACATGGAGGAGTGACATTCTGGAGTTAAATCTGGATTGACATGGAGGAGCGACATTCTGGAGTGACATGGCGGAGCGACATGGTGGAGTGATATGGATGAGCAAGGAGGAGCGACATGGAGGATCAACATGTGTCGACATGGAAGACATGGAGGAGTGACATGGAGTAGCGACATGGAGGAGTGACATGGTGGAGGAACATGGAGGATCGAAATGGAGGATCGATGTGTAGGAGTAACAAGGAGGAGCGACATGGAGGATCGACATGGAGGAGCGACGTCAAGCAGTGACATGGAGGAGTGACATTCTGGAGTTAAATCTGGAGTGAAATTCTGGAGTGACATGGAGGAGCGACATTCTGGAGTGACATGGAGTAGCGACATGGTGGAGTGAAATGGAGGAGCAAGGAGGAGCCACATGTAGGATCGACATGTGTCGATATGGAAGACATGGAGGAGTGACATGGAGGATAGACATGGAGGATCGACATGGAGCAGCGACATGGAGGAGTGACATGGAGGGGCGACATGGAGGTGTGAAGTAGAGGATATACATGGAGGAGGTATATGGAGGAGTGACATTCTGGAGTGACTTTCCTGAGGGACATTCTGGAGTGACATGGAGGTATCGACATGGAGGAGTGACAAGGAGGAGTGATATGGAGGATCAACATAGAGGATTGACATGGAGGAGGGACATGGAGGAGTGACGTTCTGGAGTTAAATTCTGGAGAGACATTCTGGAGTGACATGGAGGAGCGGCATTCTGGGGTGACATGGAGGAGATACATGGAGGAGTGATATGGAGGAGCAGGGACAAGAGACATAGAGGATGGACATGGAATAGTCACATGGAGGAGCAACACGAGGAGTGACATGGAACACATGGTGGAGTGACATTGAGGATCGACGTTGAGGATCGAAATGGAGGATCGACATGAAATAGTGACATGGAGGAGTGACATGGAAGTGTGTCATGGAGGATTGACATGGAGGATCTACATGGAGGAGTGACATGGAGTAGCGACATGGCACAGTGACAAGGAGGAGCGACATGGTGGAGTGACATGGAGAAGTAACATGGAACATGGAGGATTGACGTGGAAGACAGGGAGGAGTGACATGGAGGAGTGAAATAGAGGATCAACATGGAGGAGTGACATGGAGGAGGGACATGGAGGAGTGACGTTCTGGAGTCAAATTCTGGAGAGACATTCTGGAGTGACATGGAGGAGCGGCATTCTGGGGTGACATGGAGGAGATACATGGAGGAGTGATATGGAGGAGCAGGGATGAGAGACATAGAGGATGGACATGGAATAGTCACATGGAGGAGCAACACGAGGAGTGACATGGAACACATGGTGGAGTGACATTGAGGATCGACGTTGAGGATCGAAATGGAGGATCGACATGAAATAGTGACATGGAGGAGTGACATGGAAGTGTGTCATGGAGGAGTGACATGGAGGATCGACATGGAGGAGCGACATGGAGGAGGGACATGGAGGAGGTACATTCTGGTTTGACATTCTGGAGTGACATTCTGGAGTGACATGTAGGAGTGACATTCTGGAGTGACATGGAGGAGTGACATTCTGTAGTGACATGGAGGAGAAACTTGGAGGACGGTCATGGAGGAAGGAAATTTTGGAGTGACGAGGAGGAGCGACATGGAGGAGTGACATGAAGGAGCAAGGATGAGCGACATGGAGGATCGACATGGAGTAGAGACATGGAGGAGCTGCATAAAGCAGTGACATGGAGGAGTGACATGGAGGAGCGACATGCAGGATCGACATGGAGGAGTTACATGGAGGAGTGACGTGGAAGACAGGGAGGAATGACATGGAGGAGCGCAATTGTTGATCGACATGGAGCAGTGACATGGAGGAGGGACATGGAGGAGTGACATGGAAGAGAGACATGGAGGAGTAACATGTAGGATCGACATGCAGGATTGACATGTAGGAGTGACATGGAGGAGTGTCATGGAAGACATGGAGGAGTGACATGGAGGAATTACTTGGAGAAGTCACAGGAAGGAGGGACATGGAGGAGCGACATTCTGGGTTGACATTCTGGAGTGACATGGAGGATCGAAATTCTGGAGTGACATGGAGGAGTGACATGGAGGAATAACATGGAGTAGCAAGTTGGAGGAGTGACATGGAGGATCGACATGGAGGAGCGACATGGAGGAGGGACATGGAGGAGCTACATTCTGGTTTGACATTCTAGAGTGACATTCTGGAGTGACATGTAGGAGTGACATTCTGGAGTGACATGGAGGAGTGACATTCTGGAGTGACATGGAGGAGAAACTTGGAGGAGGGTCATGGAGGAGGGAAATTTTGGAGTGACGAGGAGGAGCGAAATGGAGGAGTGACATGGAGGAGCAAGGATGAGCGACATGGAGTAGAGACATGGAGGAGCGGCATAAAGCAGTGACATGGAGGAGTGACATGGAGGAGCGACATGCAGGATCGACATGGAGGAGTGACATGGAGCAGTGACTTGCAGGATAAACATGAAGGAGTGACATGGAGGATCAACATGGAGGAGCGACATTGAGGAGCAAAATGGAGGAGTGACATGGAGGATCAACATGGAGGAGCGACATGGAGGAGCGAAATGGAGGAGTGACATGGAGAAGCGACAAGGAGGAGTGACATGGATGATCGGCATGTAGGAGTGACATGGATGATCGACATGGAGGAGCGACATGGAGGATTGATATGGAGTAGCGACATCGAGGAGCGACATGGAGGAGTGACATGGAGGAGCGACATTGAGGAGTGACAAGAAGAAGTGACATGGAGGAGTGACATGGAGGAGTGACATTGAGGATTGACAAGAAGAAGTGACATGGAGGAGTGACATGGAGGATTGACATGGAGGAGTGACATGTAGGATCGACATGCAGGAGTGACATGGAGGAGTGACATGGAGGAGTGACATGGAGGAGTGTCATGGAAGAAATGTAGTAGTGACATGGAGGAGTTACATTGAGGAGTCACAGGAAGGAGGTACATAGAGGAGCGACATTCTGGAGTGACATGGAGGAGTGAAATGTAGGAGCAAGGATGAGGGACATGGTGGATCGACATGGAGGAGTGACATGGAGTAACATGGAGAATCGACTTGGAGTGACATGGAGGAGTTACTATGAGGAGTGACAAGAAGAAGTGACATGGAGTAGTGACATGGAGGATTGACATGGAGGAGCGACATGGAGGAGTGACATGTAGGATCGACATGCAGGAGTGACATGGAGGAGTGACATGGAGGAGTGTCATGGAAGACATGGAGTAGTGACATGGAGGAGTTGCATTGAGGAGTCACAGGAAGGAGGGACATAGAGGAGCAACATTCTGGAGTGACGTGGAGGAGTGACATGGAGGAGCAAGGATGAGGGACATGGTGGATCGACATGGAGGAGTAACATGGAGTAGCAAGTTGGAGGAGCGACATCTAGGATCTACATGGAGGAATAACATGAGGAGTAAAATGGAGGAGTGACATGGAGCATCGACATGGAGGAGTGACATTGAGGAGTGACATTAAGGAGTGACATGGAGAAGTGACTTGGAGGAGGTCAAAGGAGGAGGGACATTTTGGAGTGACAAGGAGGAGCGACATGGAGGAGTGACATGGAGGAGCAAGGATGAGCGACATGGAGGATCGACATGCAGGATCGACATGGAGGAGGGAGATTCTGGATTGACATGGAGTAGCGACATTGAGGAGTGACATGGAGGAGCAAGGATGAGCGACATGGAGGAACGACATGGAGGAGCGACATGTAGGTTCTACATGGAAGAGCAACATGGAGGAGTGAAATGGAGGAGTGACATGGAGGATCGACATGGAGGACTGACATGGAGGAGTCACATTCTGGAGTGACATTCTGGTGTGACATGGAGGAGCGATATGGAAGAGTAACATGGAGGAGTAAGAATGAGCGACATGGACGATCGACATGGAGGAGTGACATTGAGGACTGACATGGAGAAGTGACATGAAGGATCGACATGTAGCATTGATATGAAGGAGTGACATGGAGGAGCGACATGGAGGAGTGACATGTAGGATCGACATGCAGGAGTGACATGTAGGAGTGTCATGGAAGACATGGAGTAGTGACATGGAGGAGTTACATTGAGTAGTCACAGGAATGAGGGACATGGAGGAGCGACATTCTGGGTTGACATTCTGAAGTTACATGGAGGAGCTACATTCTGGAGTGACATAGAGGAGCGACATGGAGGAGTGACATTGAGCAGTGACATGTCGGAGTGACATGGAGGAGTGACTTGGAAGATTGACATGGAGGAGTGACAAGGAAGACATGGATGAGTTACATGGAGGAGCGACATGGAGCAGTGATATGAAGGAGTGTCATGGAGGAGTGACATGGAGGAGCGACATGGAGGATAGACATGGAGGATTGACATGGAGGATCGACATGGAGGAGTGACATGGTGGAGTGACATTGAGGAGTGACAAGAAGAAGTGACATGGAGGAGTGACATGGAGGAGTGACATGGAGGAGTGACATGGAGGAGTGACATGTAGGATCGACAAACAGGAGTGACATGGAGGAGTGACATGGAGGAGTGACGTTGTTGATCGACATGAAGGACTGAAATGGAAAAGCTACATGGAGAAGCGACATAGAGGAGCGACATGGAGAATCGACATGGAGGAGTGATATTGAGGAGTGACATTAAGGAGTGACATGGAGAAGTGACATGAAGGTGGGACATGGAGGAGGGAGATTCTGGATTGACATGGAGTAGCGACATGGATAAGTGACATGGAGGAGCAAGGATGAGCGACATGGAGGATCGACATGGAGGAGCGACATGTAGGTTCTACATGGAAGAGCAAAATGGAGGAGTGAAATGGAGGAGTGATATGGAGTATTGACATGGAGGAGTGACATGGAGGAGTGACATGGAGGAGTGACATGGAGGAATTACATGGAGGAGTCACAGGAAGGAGGGACATGGAGGAGCGACATTATGGATTGACATTCTGGAGTGACATTCTGGAGTGACATGGAGGAGCAAGGATGAGCGACATGGTGGATTGACATGGAGGAATGACATGGAGGATTGATATGGAGGAGTGACATGGAAAATGTAACATGAAGAGGTAACATGGAGGAGCGACATGGAGGAGTGACATTTAGGACCTACATGGAGGAGCAACATGGAGGAGAGAAATGGAGGAGTGACATGGAGGAGAAACATGGCGTAGTGAGAGGGATGAGTGACATGGGGGATCGACATGGACGAGTGACCTGGAGGAGCGAAATGCAGAAGAAACTTGGAGGAGTGACATGAAGCAGTGACATGGAGGAGTGACATGGAGGAGTGACAAGGAGGAGGGACATTTTGGAGTGACATGGAGGAGCGACATGGAGGAGTGACATGGAGGAGTGACATGGAGGAGCGACATGGCGGAGTTAGAGGGAGGAGTGACATTCCTGAGTGACATTCTGGAATGACATGGAGGAGCATCACTCTGGACTGACATTGAGAAGCAACATGGAGGAGTGCCATGGAGGAGCAAGGCGGAGCGACATGGAAGATCGACATTGAGGACTGTCATGAAGGAGTGACATGGAGGATCGAAATAGAGCAGTGATATGAAGGAGTGACATGGAGGAGTAACATAGAGGAACGACATGAACGAGCGACATGGAGGAGTGACATGTGGGATCGACATGCAGGAGTGACATGGATGAGTGACATGGAGGATTGTCATGGAAGACATGGAGGAGTGACATGGAGGAGTTACATGGAGGAGTTACATGGAGGAGTCACAGGAAGGAGGGACATGGAGGAGCGACATTCTGGGTTGACATTCTGGAGTGACATTCTTGAGTGACATGGAGGAGTGACATGGAGGAGCAAGGATGAGCAAGGATGAGCGACATGGTGGATCAACATGGAGGAGAGACATGGAGTAGCAACTTGGAGGAGTGACATGAAGGAGGGACATGGAGGAGCTACATTCTGGGTTGACATTCTGGAGTGACATTCTGGAGTGACATGTAGGAGTGACATTCTGGAGTGACATGGAGGAGCAACTTGGAGGAGTGACATGGAGGATCGACATGGAGTAGCGACATGGAGGAGCGACATCTAGGATCTACATGGAGGAGCAACATGGAGGAGTGACATGGAGCATCGACATGGACGAGTGACATTGAGGAGTGATATGCAGGATCGACATGGAGGATTGACATGGAGGAGCGACATGGAGGAGTGTCATGGAAGACATGGAGTAGTGACATGGAGGAGTGACATTGAGCAGTGACATGTCGGAGTGACATGGAGGAGTGACATGGAAGATCGACATGGAGGAGTGACAAGGAAGACATGGATGAGTGACATGGAGGAGCGACATGTATGATCGACATAGAGGATTGACATGGAGGATCGACATGGAGGAGTGACATGAAGGATCAACATGGAGGATCGAGATGGAGGAGTGACATGGAGGGACAAGGAGGAGTGACATACTGGAGTGACATTCTTGAGTGACATTCTGGAATGACATGGAGGAGCGACATTCTGGAGTGACATGAAGGAGCAACATGGAGGAGTGCCGTGGAGGAGCATGGAGGATCGACATGGAGCAGTGATATGAAGGAGTGACATGGAGGAGTGACAAGGAGGAGCGACATGGAGGAGTTAAATGGAGGAGTGACATGGAGGATCAATCATAGTTTAGCATATCGAAAGATTTCATGATAAAAATTCTTTCTAAAGTATGTCAAAAAATGTCATTAAAAAAAGTAATAGTAGTGTTTTTCAAATTTTCTTGAAAAAAAAGTCATACTTTAAAGTTTTTGACATACTTTCATGAAAAGAAATCATAGCGTAGCATGTCGAAAAATTTCTTGAGAAAAATTAATTGTATAACGTTTAAAATTTTCTTGAAAAAAAGTTAAAGTATAGCTTGTCGAAAAATTTCATGAAAAGAAATCATACTATATTGTATATCAAAAAATTTCATGAAATAAACTTCATTGTATAATATTTCGAAAAGAATACTATGTCAAAAAATTTCATGAAAAACAGTCAAAGTGTAACGGTGTAAAGTAAGTAAGAGTGTTTTTTATTAATACAGTTAAAGTCATATTTAATTTTGGACAACCAGCCATTTTTTCTGAAGAGCTTTTATTTTATAAACAGTGCATCTAGCATTGCGGACAGCCAGGGCTTTTATGTTGTATTACATGCAGGTGCACTGTGGGTAACCTACAGCAGAAAGAGACTGTGATGCTGTGGGTAAGTTGGTCCGTTGCCAGCTCCACTATAATAAGTTGTTAGTAATATTACTAACAACTTGAAAAAAAGTTTTAAAAAGCTGTTTTTTAAACAGCAATTGAAAAAATAATGAAGCCAAGGTGTGGATGGGCCTGTGGCACACGAGCCATTCCCTGGACCTGAGCCTGTTCTGCTCTATAATTAAAGTTGTTACACAGTGTGGAAAAGTGTTCAATCATTTCTGTTTGTTGAGTAGAACGTGCCCGCTGTGTTCCGTGGCGTTCCTGGAGGTGGCAGCAGAGCATAGTTAGCTGCATGTGGGCCTCTTCTGTTGTTGAGGGAAGATAAAAACTAAGGGACATTTGGAGTTTAGGGTAAAGAAACACACTAGCTATACTTGTAAACATTACATTTAATTAATTTTAAATTGATATAACTATGTGGATGTGGAAATATGTTTCATGTATTTGATGTTTATGCTTTTACAATGTAATTGTAACCTGTTTGTAATTGTAAATGTACCACTATACGATCACAATGTACAACTCTAGTTTTCATCACTAAACTTGCGTTAACTGTCTTTCTCATCCAAAACCACTCAGGAACGCATTTCTCCTCAAGAAACACTGAAACGTGCATTTATATGAAGAATATATGATTTATTTACAGAAACACATCTGTTATACTGGAAACATACAAAAAAGAGACAGAATATGAAAAGAAACATTGTTTTCTCAAATTTTACATTAGAATTCGCTTCCAAGTATCAAATCTTCATTCTGAGCTCAATTCTATGCAAAACTCTTGTTTTCATCACTAAACTCTGTTAATATCGCTTTCTCTCAAAAAAACACACAGAAAAGCATTTCTCCTCAAGAAACACTGAAAAGTGCATTTATATGAAAATGATGTGATTTCTTCAGAAAAGAAATCTCTTTTATTGGAAACATACAAAACAGGATGAAAATGAAAGGGAATATATTTTTACATTTTTTTTACATAATAGTTGGCCTTTCTGCATCAAACCTTCACACTGACCTCAATTCCATGTAAAGCTTCCACATTCAAACCTTCCACTGCCCGTACTTTGTGGAGGCAATGAGGCCAAAAAAAAAGTCAATAGAAGTTTTTTCAGACTTCTATTGTCGGACATTTTTCAGATTTTTTTTCCAGACTTTTTTTGTCCGACATTTTTCAGATCTTTTTTTCAGATTTTTTTTTCAGATCTTTTTTTCAGATCTTTTTCAGATCTTTTTTTTCAGATCTTTTTTTTCAGACATTTTCAGATCTTTTTTTTCGGACAGTTTTTTCAGACATCTTTTGTCCGACATTTTTCAGACTTTTTTTGTCCGACATTTTTCAGATCTTTTTTTCAGATCTTTTTTTTTCAGACTTTTTTTTCAGACATTTTCAGATCTTTTTTTTCGGACAGTTTTTTCAGATTTCTTTTGTCCAACATTTTTCAGACTTCTTTTGTCCGACATTTTTCAGTCTTTTTTTTCAGATTTTTTTTCGGGCTTTTTTTCCAGACTTTTTTTCAGATCTTTTTTTTCGGACAGTTTTTTCAGACTTCTTTTGTCCGACAATTTTCAGATCTTTTTTTTCAGAGTTCTTTTGTCCGACATTTTTCAGATATTTTTTTCAGACTTTTTTTGTCCGACAATTTTCAGATCTTTTTTTTCAGACTTCTTTTGTCCGACATTTTTCAGACTTCTTTTGTCCGACATTTTTCAGTCTTTTTTTTCAGACTTTTTTTCGGGCTTTTTTTCCAGACTTTTTTTCAGATCTTTTTTTTGGACAGTTTTTTCAGACTTCTTTTGTCCGACATTTTTCAGATCTTTTTTTTCAGATCTTTTTTTCCAGACTTTTTTTGTCCGACAATTTTCAGATATTTTTTTTCAGACTTTTTTTGTCCGACAATTTTCAGATATTTTTTTTCGGACTTTTTTTTCAGACATTTTCAGATCTTTTTTTTCGAACATTTTTTTCAGACTTCTTTTGTCCGACAATGTTCAGATCTTTTTTTTCAGAGTTCTTTTGTCCGACATTTTTCAGATATTTTTTTCAGACTTTTTTTGTTCGACAATTTTGAGATCTTTTTTTCCAGTCTTTTTTTTTCCGACAATTTTCAGATCTTTTTTTCAGATCTTTTTTTTCAGACAGTTTTTTCAGACTTCTTTTGTCCGACATTTTTCAGATCTTTTTTTCAGATCTTTTTTTCCAGACTTTTTTTGTCCGACAATTTTCAGATATTTTTTTTCGGACTTTTTTTTCAGACATTTTCAGATATTTTTTTTCGAACAGTTTTTTCAGACTTCTTTTGTCCGACAATTTTCAGATCTTTTTTTTCAGAGTTCTTTTGTCCGACATTTTTCAGAATTTTTTTTCAGACTTTTTTTGTCCGACATTTTTCAGATATTTTTTTCAGACTTATTTTGTCCGACAATTTTCAGATATTTTTTTTCGAACAGTTTTTTCAGACTTTTTTTGTCCGACATTTTTCAGATAGCTTTTCCAGACTTTTTTTGTCCGACATTTTCTGAAAAATGTCGGAAAAAAGAAGTCTGAAAAAACTGTCCGAAAAAAAAGATCTGAAAATGTCTGAAAAAAAAGTCTGAAAAAAATTATCTGAAAAAAATATCTAAAAAATGTCGGACAAAAAGCCCGAAAAAAAGTCTGAATAAAAAGTCTGAAAAATGTCGGATAAAAAAGTCTGAAAAATGTCAGACAAAAAAAGTCTGAAAAAACTGTCCGAAAAAAAAGATCTGAAAATGTCTGAAAAAAAAGTTCTGAAAAAAAGATCTGAAAAATGTCGGACAAAAAAAGTCTGAAAAGTGTCGGACAAAAGAAGTCTGGAAAAACTGTCCGTGAAAAAAAAGATCTGAAAATTGTCGGACAAAAAAAGTCTGAAAAAACTGTCCGAAAAAAAAGATCTGAAAATGTCTGAAAAAAAAGTTCTGAAAAAAAGATCTGAAAAATGTCGGACAAAAAAATTCTGAAAAAAAAGATCTGAAAAAAAGATCTGAAAAATGTCGGACAAAAAAAGTCTGAAAAATGTAGGACAAAAGAAGTCTGAATAAACTGTCCGAAAAAAATGTTCTGAAAATGTCTGAAAAAAAAGATCTGAAAAAAAAGATCTGAAAAAAAGATCTGAAAAAAAGATCTGAAAAATGTCGGACAAAAAAAGTCTGGAAAAAAAATCTGAAAAATGTCGGACAATAGAAGTCTGAAAAATCTTCTATTGACTTTTTTTTTGGCCTCATTGCCTCCACAAAGTACGGGCAGTGGAAGGTTTGAATGTGGAAGTTTTACATGGAATTGAGGTCAGTGTGAAGGTTTGATGCAGAAAGGCCAACTATTATGTAAAAAAAATGTAAAAATATATTCCCTTTCATTTTCATCCTGTTTTGTATGTTTCCAATAAAAGAGATTTATTTTCTGAAGAAATCACATCATTTTCATATAAATGCACGTTTCAGTGTTTCTTGAGGAGAAATGCGTTCCTGAGTGGTTTTGGATGAGAAAGACATATTAAGCGAGTTTAGTGATGAAAACAAGAGTTTTGCATAGAATTGAGCTCAGAATGAAGATTTGATACTTGGAAGCGAATTCTGTGTTTCTTGAGGAGAAATGCATTCTTTGGCTTAGTGATGAAAACTAGAGTTGTACATTGTGATCGTATAGTGGTACATTTCAACACAGGTTACAATTACATTGTAAAAGAATAAACATGAAATATATAAAACATATTTCCACATCCACATAGTTATATCAATTTAAAATGAATTAAAGCCGCAAGCGGCATTTCGCGGGTTATAGCCTTTATCGCTCAAAGCGCCCCCCTAGTGGTCGATTTGAATGAAACTTTCAGCGGATGTTTCAACTACTCTTGTGAACATATGCTGCAAGTTTGGAGATGATGGGCCAAAGGCTTGTGAAGTTAGGTCTATTGATGTGCTGAGGCACGCCTCTTAGAAATGTATTGGTCAATAGCTTCACAACGCAATAACATATCAACAAGCTTAATGCAACTTTTGATGAGCCTGGTCCAATAATGATTCGCAGAAAATATTCCAGCAATCGGACCTACGGCTTAGGAGGAGATGTCAAAAATGTGTTTTTCAAAAAATCCAATATGGCGGAAAATATTTCCAGGTGCACTTTGGAGGTCCAAGAGGCTTTATTGTAGATCACACGGAGTTGCACATATGTGTCACATTTCAAGTCAATCGGACTTACGGTTTGAGGGGCGTGGCCTTTCCAAAATCGCATGTTTGGGCGTTAATTACAGCGCCACCATGTTGCCGATTTGAATGAAACTTTCAGCAGATGTTTCCGCTACTCTTGTGAACATATGCTGCAAGTTTGGAGATGATGGGCCAAAGGCTTGTGAAGTTAGGTCTATTGATGTGCTGAGCCCGCCCCTTAAAAATGAATTGGTCAATATCTTCACAACACAATAACATATCAACAAGCTTTATGCAACCTTTGATGAGCCTGATCCAATAATGATTCGCAGAAAATATGCCAGCAATCAGACCTACGGTTTAGGAGGAGATGTCAAAAATGTGTTTTTCAAAAAATTCAACATGGCGGAAAATTTAGTTGGTGGACTTTCGTGGTCCAAGAGACATTTTTGTAGATCACATTCAGCAGCACATGTCTGTCAAATTTCAAATTGATAGGACTTATGGTGTGAGGGGGCTGGCCTTGAAAATTGTTATAGCGCCACCATGTGGCCAATTGTTTTCATATTTTATGTGAAGCATTATGACATCATGTACAGTTATGGTACCAAGTCTCATGTCTCTAGCTCATTCCAGCTCACAGCAAATTGAGCAAAGGCATAATTTAGCATAAAATGCTAAATAGGCCACTATAGATCTTGGTTAATACTTGCCCCCAGAGTATGTGCACCAAATTTGATAAAATTCTGTCCACCGGATCTTGCGATACAAGTTTCTGATATTTGTGGCGCCCCCTATGTGTCAAGCGGAAAATGCTTTGGTACGCCTCTTCCCAAACATGTACTGAAGATATCTACCAAGATTTATTTGACTAATGGTCAATGAATTATGGCCAATTTCCTGCTAAGCCCCTCCAATTGAAAAGTTTGTTGGTCAACAGATTCATAACGCAATGAGGTATCAACACGCTTTATGCAACTTTAGATGACATTAGCCCAATAATGATCCACAGAAAATTTGGTAGCAATCGGACCTACGGTTTAGGAGGAGATGTCAAAAATCTGTTTTTCAAAAAATCCAATATGGCGGAAAATCTAGTTAGGTCTGAGCAGCTTTTTTGTAGATCACACGGAGCTAGACATGTCTGTCGAGTTTCAAGTCAATCAGACTTACGGTGTGAGGGGCGTGGCCTTTCCAAAATCGCTTGTTTGGGCGTTAATTACAGCGCCATCATGTGGCTTGGGGTCATAGTTCTTGAGAAGCAGCTGCACATCATTTCCAGTTCCTATGCCAAGTTTCATGTTTCCATCTCATTCCAGCTCACGGCAAATTGCGCTTATTCGGCAGACAACGAATAATAATAATAAATTCACACAAAAACAATAGGGTTATGCTATAACCCTAATTAAATGTAATGTTTACAAGTGTAGCTAGTGTGTTTCTTTACCCTAAACTCCAAATGTCCCTTAGTTTTTATCTTCCCTCAACAACAGAAGAATCCCACATGCAGCTAACTATGCTCTGCTGCCACCTCAAGGAACGCCATGGAACACATCGGGCACGTTCCGCTCAACAAAGAGAAATGATTGAACACTTTTCCACACTGTGTAACAACTTTAATTATATTGAAAAAAAAAATCTGAAAATTGTCGGACAAAAAAAGTCTGGAAAAAATATCTGAAAAATGTCGGACAAAAGAAGTCTGAAAAAACTGTCCGAAAAAAAAATCTGAAAATGTCTGAAAAAAAAAGTCTGAAAAAAAAGATCTGAAAAATGTCTGAAAGAAAGCCCGAAAAAAGTCTGAAAAAAAGTCTGAAAAATGTCGGACAAAAGAACTCTGAAAAAACTGTCCGAAAAAAAAGATCTGAAAATGTCTGAAAAAAAAGTCTGAAAAAAAAGATCTGAAAAAAAGATCTGAAAAATGTCGGACAAAAAAAGTCTGAAAAATGTCGGACAAAAAAAGTCTGAAAAATGTCGGACAAAAGAAGTCTGAAAAAAATTTCCGAAAAAAAAGATCTGAAAATGTCTGAAAAATGTCGGACAAAAAGCCCGAAAAAAAGTCTGAAAAATTTCGGACAAAAGAAGTCTGAAAAAAAAGTCTGAAAAAAAAGATATGAAAAAAAGATATGAAAAATGTCGGACAAAAAAAGTCTGAAAAAAAATCTGAAAAATGTCGGACAATAGAAGTCTGAAAAAACTGTCCGAAAAAAAAGATCTGAAAATGTCTGAAAAAAAAATGTCTGAAAAATGTCGGACAAAAGAAGTCTGAAAAAAAATATCTGAAAAATGTCTGAAAAAAAGCCCGAAAAAAAGTCTGAAAAAAATATCTGAAAAATGTCGGATAAAAAAAGTCTGAAAAATGTCGGACAAAAGACGTCTGAAAAAACTGTCCGAAAAAAAATATCAGAAAATGTCTGAAAAAAAAGTCTGAAAAAAAATATCTTAAAAAAATATCTGAAAAATGTCGGACAAAAAAAGTCTGGAAAAAAAGATCTGAAAAAAAAGATCTGAAAAATGTCGGACAAAAGAAGTCTGAAAAAACTGTCTGAAAAAAAAGATCTGAAAAAAAGATCTGAAAATTGTCGGACAAAAAAAGTCTGGAAAAAAAGATCTCAAAATTGTCGGACAAAAAAAGTCTGAAAAAAAATATCTGAAAATTGTCGGACAAAAAAAGTCAGAAAAAAAATATCTGAAAAATGTCGGATAAAAAAAGTCTGAAAAATGTCGGACAAAAGACGTCTGAAAAAACTGTCCGAAAAAAAATATCTGAAAATGTCTGAAAAAAAATATCTGAAAAAAATATCTGAAAAATGTCGGACAAAAGAAGTCTGAAAAAAAATATCTGAAAAATGTCTGAAAAAAAGCCCGAAAAAAAGTCTGAAAAAAATATCTGAAAAATGTCGGATAAAAAAAGTCTGAAAAATGTCGGACAAAAGACGTCTGAAAAAACTGTCCGAAAAAAAATATCTGAAAATGTCTGAAAAAAAAGTCTGAAAAAAAATATCTTAAAAAAATATCTGAAAAATGTCGGACAAAAAAAGTCTGAAAAAAAATATCTGAAAAATGTCGGACAAAAAAAGTCTGAAAAAACTGTCCGAAAAAAAAGATCTGAAAATGTCTTGTTACGGTCTCAGAAGTGACCGTTCGTTATTGTTTATATTGTTGTATGTTGCTGTGCTGCGCTCTCCCTGTGCTCTTTTCTTTTGGTGCGATCTGCTGTCCTGTCGCTCCAAGACAATGTCATGTCTAGGGGATTCCCTTCGGGGCCACGCCTCCGGAACGCCCTCAGGTGGATGCCCTTCGTTTCCCGCCGTTTGTGGTCCTGCCTCTGACACGTCACATGTGATTAGCCAATCACCAGCCGGCTGTGCCGCGTGGAAAGAATTAAAGGCCAGCTGTGACTAGACCAAGGCGGGCAGTGATTTCAATTGATCTGTTCCCCGTGCCTCTCGATTATTGTGTGTGGTTAACTACCATATTGTGTATAGGTCCTACTGGAGTCAGGGGACTTTAGATTGTTAATGTTAACTCGTATGAGGTACTTGTGTGTGTTCATATTTCGTTGTGATTAGAACAGTTGTGTAAGTTTGTCTGATTGTTAGGATTATTCAGGGCTAGGGTGTGAGCATTTGTTGTCTCCTTTTCGGTCACCCTAAACCCTCGTTTTCATTTAGTATTAATTCAAACCATTGTATGTTTTATTTTGCTTTAATTTCAATCACCCATCAATAAACAAGTGATTGCCTGATAACATCGGCTCAATGTTACTTCCTTTACCCCTACACCAACTCCGGGTTGTAACAGTCTGAAAAAAAAGATCTGAAAAAAAAGATCTGAAAAAAAGATCTGAAAAATATCTTTAAAGAAGTCTGAATAAAAAGATCTGAAAAATGTCTGAAAAAAAAGTCTGAAAAAAAAGATCTGAAAAAAATATCTTTTTTTTCGGACAGTTTTTTCAGACTTCTTTTGTCCGACATTTTTCAGAACTCACCCGAAGGGGCATAACCCTATTGAGTTTGCGTGAATTTGATATTATTAGGGTTATAGCCCCGAAGGGGCATAACCCTATTGAGTTTGCGCCGGTTTGTTATTATTATTATTTGTTGTCTTATGCTGCGGCTCAATTTGCCGTGAGCTGGAATGAGCGAGAAAAATGAAACTTGGCGCGATAACTGCAAATGATGTGCATGTGCTTCTCAAGAACTATGACCCCAATCGGCCACATGGTGGCGCTGTAATTAACGCCCAAACACGTGACATTGGAAAGGCCACGCCCCGCCCACCGTAAGTCCGATTGACTTGAAAATTGACAGACGTGCAGCTTCGTGTGATCTACAATAAAGCCTCTGGGACCACTAAAGTCCGCCTGGCAATATTTTCCGCCATATTGGATTTTTGGAAAAACGCAATTTTGACATCTCCTCCTACACCGTTGGTCCGATTGCTACCAAATTTTCTGTGGATCATTATTGGACTAATGTCATCTAAAGTTGCATAAAGCGTGTTGATACCTCATTGCGTTATGAATCTGTTGACCAACAAACTTTTCAATGGTCGGAGCTTAATTGGCCATAATTCATTGACCATTAGTCAAATCATCATAAATCTTGGTTGATATCTTCAGTACGTGTTTGGGAATAGGCGTACCAAAGCATTTTCCGTTCGACCCATAGGGGGTGCCAAAACTCTAAAACACTTATATCGCAAGATCCGGTGGACAGAATTTTATCAAATTTGGTGCACATACTATAGGCGCTAGTGGCGCTTTGAGCGCGAAAGGCTATAACCTGCGAAATGCCGCTTGCGGCTTTAATTTTTATTTGTTGTCTTATGCCGCGACTCAATTTAAAGGCTAAACTTGTGAGATGGAATGAGCGAGAAACATGAAATTTCGCACAATAACTGGACAATAACTATGATGTGCATGAGCTTCTCAAGCAATATGAGCGCAATCGACCACATGGTGGCGCTGTAATTAACGCCCAAACACGCGATTTTGGAAAGGCCACTCCCCTCACACCGTAAGTCTGATTGACTTGAAACTCGACACACATGTCCAGCTCCGTGTGATCTACAAAAAAGCTGCTCAGACCACTAAAGTCCGCCTAACTAGATTTTCCGCCATATTGGATTTTTTGAAAAACACATTTTTGACATCTCCTCCTAAACCGTTGGTCTGATTGCTACCAAATTTTCTATGGATCATTATTGGACTAATGTCATCTAAAGTTGCATAAAGCGTGTTGATACCTCATTGCGTTATGAATCTGTTGACCAATGAACTTTTAGAGGGCAGGGCTCAGCACATCAGTAGACCTAACTTCACAAGCCTTTGGCCCATCGTCTCCAAACTTGCAGCATATGTTCACAAGAGTAGTTGAAACAATCGCTGAAAGTTTCATTCAAATCGGCCGCTAGGGGGGCGCTTTGAGCGCGAAAGGCTATAACCCGCGAAATGCCGCTTGCGGCTTTAATTATTATTTGTTGTCTTATGCCGCGGCTCAATTTGCCGTGAGCTGGAATGAGCGAGAAAAATGAAACTTGGCACAATAACTGCAAATGATGTGCATTGGCTTCTCAAGAACTATGACCCCAATCGGCCACATGGTGGCGCTGTAATTAACGCCCAAACACGCGACATTGGAAAGGCCACGCCCCTCACACCGTAAGTCCGATTGACTTGAAACTTGACAGACATGTGCAGCTCCGTGTGATCTACAATAAAGCCTCTGGGACCACTAAAGTCTGCCTGGCAATATTTTCCGCCATATTGGACTTTTTGAAAAACGCATTTTTGACATCTCCTCCTAAACCGAAGTTCCGATTGCTACCAAATTTTCTGTGGATCATTATTGGACTAATGTCATCTAAAGTTGCATAAAGCGTGTTGATACCTTATTGCGTTATGAATCTGTTGACCAACAAACTTTTCAATTGGAAGGGCATATTAATGGAATTAATTGGCCATAATTCATTGACCATTAGTCAAATCATCATAAATCTTGGTAGATAACTTCAGTACGTGTTTGGGCATTTTCCGCTTGACCCATAGGGGGCGCCACAAATATCAGAAACTTGTATCGCAAGATCCAGTGGACAGAATTTGATCAAATTTGGTGCACATACTCTGGGGGCAAGTATTAACCAAGATCTATAGTGTGATATTGATCGGTACATGTGGGCGTGGCCTATTTAGTATTTTATGCTAAATTATGCCTTTGCTCAATTTGCTGTGAGCTGGAACGAGCTAGAGACATGAAACTTGGTACCATAACTGTACATGATGTCATAATGCTTCACATAAAATATGAAAACAATTGGCCACATGGTGGCGCTATAAAATTTTTCACGGCCAGCCCCCTCACACCATAAGTCCCATCGATTAGAAATTTGACAGACATGTGCTGCTGAATGTGATCTACAAAAAAGTCTCTTGGACCACGAAAGTCCACTGACTAGATTTTCCGCCATGTTGAATTCTTTAAAAAACACATTTTTGACATCTCCTCCTAAACCGTAGGTCTGATTGCTGGCATATTTTCTGCGAATCATTGGACCAGGCTCATCCAAGGTTGCATAAAGCTTGTTGATATGTCATTGTGTTGTGAAGTTATTGACCAATTCATTTTTAAGGGGCGGGCCCAGCACATCAATAGACCTAACTTCCCAAGCCTTTGGCCCATCATCTCCAAACTTGCAGCATATGTTCACAAGAGTAACTGAAACATCCGCTGAAAGTTTCATTCAAATCGGCGACTAGGGGGGGCGCTTTGAGCGCGAAAGGCTATAACCCGCGAAATGCCGCTTGCGGCTTTAATTCATTTTAAATTGATATAACTATATGGATGTGGAAATATGTTTTATATATTTCATGTTTATTCTTTTACAATGTAATTGTTAACCTGTGTTGAAATGTACCACTATACGATCACAATGTACAACTCTAGTTTTCATCACTAAGCCAAAGAATGCATTTCTCCTCAAGAAACACAGAATTCGCTTCCAAGTATCAAATCTTCATTCTGAGCTCAATTCTATGCAAAACTCTTGTTTTCATCACTAAACTCGCTTAATATGTCTTTCTCATCCAAAACCACTCAGGAACGCATTTCTCCTCAAGAAAAACTGAAACGTGCATTTATATGAAGAATATGTGATTTATTTACAGAAACACATCTGCTATACTGGAAACATACAAAAAAGAGACAGAATATGAAAAGAAAAATTTTCTCAAATTTTACATTAGAATTCGCTTCCCAGTATCAAATCTTCATTCTGAGCTCAATTCTATGCAAAACTCTTGTTTTCATCACTAAACTCGCTTAATATGTCTTTCTCATCCAAAACCACTCAGGAACGCATTTCTCCTCAAGAAACACTGAAACGTGCATTTATATGAAAATGATGTGATTTCTTCAGAAAATAAATCTCTTATATTGGAAACATACAAAACAAGACAGAATATGAAAAGAATCATTGTTTTCTCAAACTTTACATTAGAATTCGCTTCCCAGTGTCAAATCTTCATTCTGAGCTCAATTCTATGCAAAACTCTTGTTTTCATCACTAAACTCGCTTAATATGTCTTTCTCATCCAAAACCACTCAGGAACGCATTTCTCCTCAAGAAACACTGAAACGTGCATTTATATGAAGAATATATGATTTATTTACAGAAACACATCTGTTATACTGGAAACATACAAAAAAGAGACAGAATATGAAAAGAAACATTGTTTTCTCAAATTTTATATTAGAATTCGCTTCCAAGTATCAAATCTTCATTCTGAGCTCAATTCTATGCAAAACTCTTGTTTTCATCACTAAACTCGCTTAATATCGCTTTCTCTCAAAAAAAACACACAGAAAAGCATTTCTCCTCAAGAAACACTGAAAAGTGCATTTATATGAAAATGATGTGATTTCTTCAGAAAAGAAATCTCTTTTATTGGAAACATACAAAACAGGATGAAAATGAAAGGGAATATATTTTTACATTTTTTTTACATAGTAGTTGGCCTTTCTGCATCAAACCTTCACACTGACCTCAATTCCATGTAAAGCTTCCACATTCAAACCTTCCACTGCCCGTACTTTGTGGAGGCAATGAGGCCAAAAAAAAAGTCAGAAGTTTTTTCAGACTTCTATTGTCGGACATTTTTCAGATTTTTTTTCCAGACTTTTTTTGTCCGACATTTTTCAGATCTTTTTTTCAAATTTTTTTTTCAGATCTTTTTTTTCAGATCTTTTTTTTCAGATCTTTTTTTCAGATCTTTTTTTTTCAGACTTTTTTTTCAGACATTTTCAGATCTTTTTTTTCGAACAGTTTTTTCAGACTTCTTTTGTCCGACATTTTTCAGAATTATTTTTCAGACTTTTTTTGTCCGACATTTTTCAGATATTTTTTTCAGACTTTTTTTGTTCAACAATTTTGAGATCTTTTTTTCCAGACTTTTTTTGTCCGACAATTTTCAGATCTTTTTTTCAGATCTTTTTTTCAGACAGTTTTTTCAGACTTCTTTTGTCCGACATTTTTCAGATCTTTTTTTTCAGATCTTTTTTTCCAGACTTTTTTTGTCCGACAATTTTCAGATATTTTTTTTCGGACTTTTTTTTCAGACATTTTCAGATCTTTTTTTTCAGATCTTTTTTTCCAGACTTTTTTTGTCCGACAATTTTCAGATATTTTTTTTCAGACTTTTTTTGTCCGACAATTTTCAGATATTTTTTTTCGGACTTTTTTTTCAGACATTTTCAGATCTTTTTTTTCAGACTTTTTTTTCAGAGTTCTTTTGTCCGACATTTTTCAGAATTTTTTTTCAGACTTTTTTTGTTCGACAATTTTGAGATCTTTTTTTCCAGACTTTTTTTGACCGACAATTTTCAGATCTTTTTTTCAGATCTTTTTTTTCAGAAAAGTTTTTTCAGACTTCTTTTGTCCGACATTTTTCAGATCTTTTTTTTCAGACTTTTTTTCGGGCTTTTTTTCCAGACTTTTTTTCAGATCTTTTTTTTCGGACATTTTTTTTCAGACTTCTTTTGTCCGACATTTTTCAGATCTTTTTTTTCAGATCTTTTTTTGTCCGACAATTTTCAGATATTTTTTTTCGGACTTTTTTTTCAGACATTTTCAGATCTTTTTTTTCGAACAGTTTTTTCAGACTTCTTTTGTCCGACAATTTTCAGAATTTTTTTTCAGAGTTCTTTTGTCCGACATTTTTCTGAATTTTTTTTCAGACTTTTTTTTTCCGACATTTTTCAGATATTTTTTTCAGACTTTTTTTGTTCGACAATTTTGAGATCTTTTTTTCCAGACTTTTTTTGTCCGACAATTTTCAGATCTTTTTTTCAGATCTTTTTTTGTTCGACAATTTTGAGATCTTTTTTTCCAGTCTTTTTTTGTCCGACATTTTTCAGATATTTTTTTCAGACTTTTTTTGTTCGACAATTTTGAGATCTTTTTTTCCAG
The DNA here is from genome assembly GCA_916701275.1 of Sebastes miniatus. NCBI lineage: Eukaryota > Metazoa > Chordata > Actinopteri > Perciformes > Sebastidae > Sebastes > Sebastes miniatus. Next base: position 22,498 of record CAKALS010000386.1, on the reverse strand, counting down.
ACTTTTTTTGTCCGACAATTTTCAGATCTTTTTTTCAGATCTTTTTTTTCAGACAGTTTTTTCAGACGTCTTTTGTCCGACATTTTTCAGATCTTTTTTTTCAGATCATTTTTTCCAGACTTTTTTTGTCCGACAATTTTCAGATCTTTTTTTCAGATCTTTTTTTTCAGACAGTTTTTTCAGACTTCTTTTGTCCGACATTTTTCAGATATTTTTTTTTCAGACAGTTTTTTCAGACTTCTTTTGTCCAACATTTTTCAGAATTTTTTTTCAGACTTCTTTTGCCCGACATTTTTCAGAATTTTTTTTCAGACTTTTTTTGTCCGACATTTTTTAGATCTTTTTTTCAGATATTTTTTTTCAGACTTTTTTTTCAGACATTTTCAGATATTTTTTTTCGGACAGTCTTTTCAGACGTCTTTTGTCCGACATTTTTCAGACTTTTTTTATCCGACATTTTTCAGATATTTTTTTCAGACTTTTTTTCGGGCTTTTTTTCAGACATTTTTCAGATATTTTTTTTCAGACTTCTTTTGTCCGACATTTTTCAGACATTTTTTTTCAGACATTTTCAGATCTTTTTTTTCGGACAGCTTTTTCAGACTTCTATTGTCCGACATTTTTCAGATTTTTTTTCCAGACTTTTTTTGTCCGACATTTTTCATATCTTTTTTTCATATCTTTTTTTTCAGACTTTTTTTTCAGACTTCTTTTGTCCGAAATTTTTCAGACTTTTTTTCGGGCTTCTTTTGTCCGAAATTTTTCAGACTTTTTTTCGGGCTTCTTGTCCGACATTTTTCAGACATTTTCAGATCTTTTTTTTCGGACAGTTTTTTCAGAGTTCTTTTGTCCGACATTTTTCAGACTTTTTTTCAGACTTTTTTCGGGCTTTCTTTCAGACATTTTTCAGATCTTTTTTTTCAGACTTTTTTTTTCAGACATTTTCAGATTTTTTTTTTCAACATAATTAAAGTTGTTACACAGTGTGGAAAAGTGTTCAATCATTTCTCTTTGTTGAGCGGAACGTGCCCGATGTGTTTCATGGCGTTCCTTGAGGTGGCAGCAGAGCATAGTTAGCTGCATGTGGGATTCTTCTGTTGTTGAGGGAAGATAAAAACTAAGGGACATTTGGAGTTTAGGGTAAAGAAACACACTAGCTACACTTGTAAACATTACATTTAATTAGGGTTATAGCATAACCCTATTGTTTTTGTGTGAATTTATTATTATTATTCGTTGTCTGCCGAATAAGCGCAATTTGCCGTGAGCTGGAATGAGATGGAAACATGAAACTTGGCATAGGAACTGGAAATGATGTGCAGCTGCTTCTCAAGAACTATGACCCCAATCGGCCACATGATGGCGCTGTAATTAACGCCCAAACAAGCGATTTTGGAAAGGCCATGCCCCTCACACCGTAAGTCTGATTGACTTGAAACTCGACAGACATGTCTAGCTCCGTGTGATCTACAAAAAAGCTGCTCAGACCTAACTAGATTTTCCGCCATATTGGATTTTTTGAAAAACACATTTTTGACATCTCCTCCTAAACCGTAGGTCCGATTGCTACCAAATTTTCTGTGGATCATTATTGGACTAAGTTCATCTAAAGTTGCAAAAAGCTTGTTGATATCTCATTGCGTTTTTAAGATAATGATCAACGAACTTCTCAGTGGGAGGGGCTTAGCAGGAAATTGACCATAATTCATTGACAATTAACCCAATCATCATAAATCATGGTAGATATCTTCAGTATGTGTTTGGGAATAGGTGTACCAAAGCATTTTCCGCTCGACCCATAGGGGGCACCAAAAATATCAATAAGTTGTACCTCAAGATCCGGTGGACAGATTTTTATCAAATTTGGTGCACATGCTCTGGGGGCAAGTATTAACCAAGATCTGAAGTGTCATATTGATCGGTGCATGTGGGCGTGGCCTATTTAGCATTTTATGCTAAATTATGCCTTTGCTCAATTTGCTGTGAGCTGGAATGAGCTAGAGACATGAGACTTGGTACCATAACTGTACATGATGTCATAATGCTTCACATAAAATATGAAAACAATTGGCCACATGGTGGCGCTATAACAATTTTCAAGGCCAGCCCCCTCACACCATAAGTCCTATCAATTTGAAATTTGACAGACATGTGCTGCTGAATGTGATCTACAAAAATGTCTCTTGGACCACAAAAGTCCACCAACTAAATTTCCCGCCATGTTGAATTTTTTGAAAAACACATTTTTGACATCTCCTCCTAAACCGTAGGTCTGATTGCTGGCATATTTTCTGCGAATCATTATTGGATCAGGCTCATCAAAGGTTGCATAAAGCTTGTTGATATGTTATTGTGTTGTGAAGATATTGACCAATTCATTTTTAAGGGGCGGGCTCAGCACATCAATAGACCTAACTTCACAAGCCTTTGGCCCATCATCTCCAAACTTGCAGCATATGTTCACAAGAGTAGCGGAAACATCTGCTGAAAGTTTCATTCAAATCGGCCACATGGTGGCGCTGTAATTAACGCCCAAACATGCGATTTTGGAAAGGCCACGCCCCTCAAACCGTAAGTCCGATTGACTTGAAATGTGACACATATGTGCAACTCCGTGTGATCTACAATAAAGCCTCTTGGACCTCCAAAGTGCACCTGGAAATATTTTCCGCCATATTGGATTTTTTGAAAAACACATTTTTGACATCTCCTCCTAAGCCGTAGGTCCGATTGCTGGAATATTTTCTGCGAATCATTATTGGACCAGGCTCATCAAAAGTTGCATTAAGCTTGTTGATATGTTATTGCGTTGTGAAGCTATTGACCAATACATTTCTAAGAGGCGTGCCTCAGCACATCAATAGACCTAACTTCACAAGCCTTTGGCCCATCATCTCCAAACTTGCAGCATATGTTCACAAGAGTAGTTGAAACATCCGCTGAAAGTTTCATTCAAATCGACCACTAGGGGGGCGCTTTGAGCGATAAAGGCTATAACCCGCGAAATGCCGCTTGCGGCTTTAATTCATTTTAAATTGATATAACTATGTGGATGTGGAAATATGTTTTATATATTTCATGTTTATTCTTTTACAATGTAATTGTTAACCTGTGTTGAAATGTACCACTATACGATCACAATGTACAACTCTAGTTTTCATCACTAAGCCAAAGAATGCATTTCTCCTCAAGAAACACAGAATTCGCTTCCAAGTATCAAATCTTCATTCTGAGCTCAATTCTATGCAAAACTCTTGTTTTCATCACTAAACTCGCTTAATATGTCTTTCTCATCCAAAACCACTCAGGAACGCATTTCTCCTCAAGAAAAACTGAAACGTGCATTTATATGAAGAATATGTGATTTATTTACAGAAACACATCTGTTATACTGGAAACATACAAAAAAGAGACAGAATATGAAAAGAAAAATTTTCTCAAATTTTACATTAGAATTCGCTTCCCAAGTATCAAATCTTCATTCTGAGCTCAATTCTATGCAAAACTCTTGTTTTCATCACTAAACTCGCTTATGTCTTTCTCATCCAAAACCACTCAGGAACGCATTTCTCCTCAAGAAACACTGAAACGTGCATTTATATGAAAATTATATGATTTCTTCAGAAAATAAATCTCTTATATTGGAAACATACAAAACAAGACAGAATATGAAAAGAATCATTGTTTTCTCAAACTTTACATTAGAATTCGCTTCCAAGTATCAAATCTTCATTCTGAGCTCAATTCTATGCAAAACTCTTGTTTTCATCACTAAACTCGCTTAATATGTCTTTCTCATCCAAAACCACTCAGGAACGCATTTCTCCTCAAGAAAAACTGAAACGTGCATTTATATGAAGAATATGTGATTTATTTACAGAAACACATCTGTTATACTGGAAACATACAAAAAAGAGACAGAATATGAAAAGAAAAATTTTCTCAAATTTTACATTAGAATTCGCTTCCCAAGTATCAAATCTTCATTCTGAGCTCAATTCTATGCAAAACTCTTGTTTTCATCACTAAACTCGCTTAATATGTCTTTCTCATCCAAAACCACTCAGGAACGCATTTCTCCTCAAGAAACACTGAAACGTGCATTTATATGAAAATTATATGATTTCTTCAGAAAATAAATCTCTTATATTGGAAACATACAAAACAAGACAGAATATGAAAAGAATCATTGTTTTCTCAAACTTTACATTAGAATTCGCTTCCCAGTATCAAATCTTCATTCTGAGCTCAATTCTATGCAAAACTCTTGTTTTCATCACTAAACTCGCTTAATATGTCTTTCTCATCCAAAACCACTCAGGAACGCATTTCTCCTCAAGAAACACTGAAACGTGCATTTATATGAAAATGATGTGATTTCTTCAGAAAATAAATCTCTTATATTGGAAACATACAAAACAAGACAGAATATGAAAAGAATCATTGTTTTCTCAAACTTTACATTAGAATTCGCTTCCAAGTTATCAAATCTTCATTCTGAGCTCAATTCTATGCAAAACTCTTGTTTTCATCACTAAACTCGCTTAATATGTCTTTCTCATCCAAAACCACTCAGGAACGCATTTCTCCTCAAGAAAAACTGAAACGTGCATTTATATGAAGAATATGTGATTTATTTACAGAAACACATCTGTTATACTGGAAACATACAAAAAAGAGACAGAATATGAAAAGAAAAATTTTCTCAAATTTTACATTAGAATTCGCTTCCCAAGTATCAAATCTTCATTCTGAGCTCAATTCTATGCAAAACTCTTGTTTTCATCACTAAACTCGCTTATGTCTTTCTCATCCAAAACCACTCAGGAACGCATTTCTCCTCAAGAAACACTGAAACGTGCATTTATATGAAAATTATATGATTTCTTCAGAAAATAAATCTCTTATATTGGAAACATACAAAACAAGACAGAATATGAAAAGAATCATTGTTTTCTCAAACTTTACATTAGAATTCGCTTCCCAGTATCAAATCTTCATTCTGAGCTCAATTCTATGCAAAACTCTTGTTTTCATCACTAAACTCGCTTAATATGTCTTTCTCATCCAAAACCACTCAGGAACGCATTTCTCCTCAAGAAACACTGAAACGTGCATTTATATGAAAATGATGTGATTTCTTCAGAAAATAAATCTCTTATATTGGAAACATACAAAACAAGACAGAATATGAAAAGAATCATTGTTTTCTCAAACTTTACATTAGAATTCGCTTCCAAGTATCAAATCTTCATTCTGAGCTCAATTCTATGCAAAACTCTTGTTTTCATCACTAAACTCGCTTAATATGTCTTTCTCATCCAAAACCACTCAGGAACGCATTTCTCCTCAAGAAACACTGAAACGTGCATTTATATGAAGAATATATGATTTATTTACAGAAACACATCTGTTATACTGGAAACATACAAAAAAGAGACAGAATATGAAAAGAAACATTGTTTTCTCAAATTTTATATTAGAATTCGCTTCCAAGTATCAAATCTTCATTCTGAGCTCAATTCTATGCAAAACTCTTGTTTTCATCACTAAACTCTGTTAATATCGCTTTCTCTCAAAAAAAACACACAGAAAAGCATTTCTCCTCAAGAAACACTGAAAAGTGCATTTATATGAAAATGATGTGATTTCTTCAGAAAATAAATCTCTTTTATTGGAAACATACAAAACAGGATGAAAATGAAAGGGAATATATTTTTACATTTTTTTTACATAGTAGTTGGCCTTTCTGCATCAAACCTTCACACTGACCTCAATTCCATGTAAAGCTTCCACATTCAAACCTTCCACTGCCCGTACTTTGTGGAGGCAATGAGGCCAAAAAAAAAGTCAATAGAAGTTTTTTCAGACTTCTATTGTCGGACATTTTTCAGATTTTTTTTCCAGACTTTTTTTGTCCGACATTTTTCAGATCTTTTTTTTCAGATCTTTTTTTTCGAACAGTTTTTTCAGACTTCTTTTGTCCGACAATTTTCAGATCTTTTTTTTCAGAGTTCTTTTGTCCGACATTTTTCAGAATTTTTTTTCAGACTTTTTTTGTCCGACATTTTTTAGATATTTTTTTCAGACTTTTTTTTTTCAACAATTTTGAGATCTTTTTTTCCAGACTTTTTTTTCAGACATTTTCAGATCTTTTTTTTCGAACAGTTTTTTCAGACTTCTTTTGTCCGACATTTTTCAGATCTTTTTTTTCAGATCTTTTTTTCCAGACTTTTTTTGTCCGACATTTTTCAGATCTTTTTTTCAGATCTTTTTTTCAGATCTTTTTTTCCAGATCTTTTTTTCAGACATTTTCAGATCTTTTTTTTCGAACAGTTTTTTCAGACTTCTTTTGTCCGACAATTTTCAGATCTTTTTTTTCAGAGTTCTTTTGTACGACATTTTTCAGAATTTTTTTTCAGACTTTTTTTGTCCGACATTTTTCAGATATTTTTTTCAGACTTTTTTTGTTCAACAATTTTGAGATCTTTTTTTCCAGACTTTTTTTGTCCGACAATTTTCAGATCTTTTTTTTCGGACTTTTTTTTCAGACATTTTCAGATCTTTTTTTTCGAACAGTTTTTTCAGACTTCTTTTGTCCGACATTTTTCAGAATTTTTTTTCAGACTTTTTTTGTCCAACATTTTTCAGATTTTTTTTCCAGACTTTTTTTGTCCGACATTTTTCAGATCTTTTTTTCAGTTTTTTTTTTTAAGATCTTTTTTTCAGATCTTTTTTTTCAGACATTTTCAGATCTTTTTTTCAGATCTTTTTTTTCAGACATTTTCAGATCTTTTTTTCAGATCTTTTTTTCAGATCTTTTTTTTCAGACAGTTTTTTCAGACTTCTTTTGTCCGACATTTTTCAGATCTTTTTTTTCAGATCTTTTTTTCCAGACTTTTTTTGTCCGACAATTTTCAGATATTTTTTTTCTGACTTTTTTTTCAGACATTTTCAGATCTTTTTTTCAGATATTTTTTTTCAGAAAAGTTTTTTCAGACTTCTTTTGTCCGACATTTTTCAGAATTTTTTTTCAGACTTTTTTTTTCCGACATTTTTCCGATATTTTTTTTCAGACTTTTTTTGTCCGACAATTTTTAGATTTTTTTTCAGACTTTTTTTGTCCGACATTTTTCAGATATTTTTTTTCAGACTTTTTTTGTCCGACAATTTTTAGATTTTTTTTCAGACTTTTTTTGTCCGACATTTTTCAGATAGCTTTTCCAGACTTTTTTTGTCCGACTTTTTCTGAAAAATGTCTGAAAAAAGAAGTCTGAAAAAATTGTCTGAAAAAAAATATCTGAAAAAAAGATCTGAAAATTGTCGGACAAAAAAAGTCTGAAAAAAAATATCTGAAAATTGTCGGACAAAAAAAGTCAGAAAAAAAATATCTGAAAAATGTCGGATAAAAAAAGTCTGAAAAATGTCGGACAAAAGACGTCTGAAAAAACTGTCCGAAAAAAAATATCTGAAAATGTCTGAAAAAAAATATCTTAAAAAAATATCTGAAAAATGTCGGACAAAAGAAGTCTGAAAAAAATATCTGAAAAATGTCGGATAAAAAAAGTCTGAAAAATGTCGGACAAAAGACGTCTGAAAAAACTGTCCGAAAAAAAATATCTGAAAATGTCTGAAAAAAAATATCTTAAAAAAATATCTGAAAAATGTCGGACAAAAGAAGTCTGAAAAAAAATATCTGAAAAATGTCTGAAAAAAAGCCCGAAAAAAAAGTCTGAAAAAAATATCTGAAAAATGTCGGATAAAAAAAGTCTGAAAAATGTCGGACAAAAGACGTCTGAAAAAACTGTCCGAAAAAAAATATCTGAAAATGTCTGAAAAAAAAGTCTGAAAAAAAATATCTTAAAAAAATATCTGAAAAATGTCGGACAAAAAAAGTCTGAAAAAAAATATCTGAAAAATGTCGGACAAAAAAAGTCTGAAAAAACTGTCCGAAAAAAAAGATCTGAAAATGTCTTGTTACGGTCTCAGAAGTGACCGTTCGTTATTGTTTATATTGTTGTATGTTGCTGTGCTGCGCTCTCCCTGTGCTCTTTTCTTTTGGTGCGATCTGCTGTCCTGTCGCTCCAAGACAATGTCATGTCTAGGGGATTCCCTTCGGGGCCACGCCTCCGGAACGCCCTCAGGTGGATGCCCTTCGTTTCCCGCCGTTTGTGGTCCTGCCTCTGACACGTCACATGTGATTAGCCAATCACCAGCCGGCTGTGCCGCGTGGAAAGAATTAAAGGCCAGCTCTGACTAGACCAAGGCGGGCAGTGATTTCAATTGATCTGTTCCCCGTGCCTCTCGATTATTGTGTGTGGTTAACTACCATATTGTGTATAGGTCCTACTGGAGTCAGGGGACTTTAGATTGTTAATGTTAACTCGTATGAGGTACTTGTGTGTGTTCATATTTCGTTGTGATTAGAACAGTTGTGTAAGTTTGTCTGATTGTTAGGATTATTCAGGGCTAGGGTGTGAGCCTTTGTTGTCTCCTTTTCGGTCACCCTAAACCCTCGTTTTCATTTAGTATTAATTCAAACCATTGTATGTTTTATTTTGCTTTAATTTCAATCACCCATCAATAAACATGTGATTGCCTGATAACATCGGCTCAATGTTACTCCCTTTACCCCTACACCAACTCCGGGTTGTAACAGTCTGAAAAAAAAGTCTGAAAAAAAAGATCTGAAAAAAAGATCTGAAAAATGTCGGACAAAAGATGTTTGAAAAAAAAGTCTGAAAAAAAAGATCTGAAAAATGTCTGACAAAAAGCCAGAAAAAAGATCTGAAAAAAAGATCTGAAAAATGTCGGACAAAAGAAGTCTGAAAAAAAAGTCTGAAAAAAAAGATCTGAAAAATGTCTGAAAAAAAAGTCTGAAAAAAAAGATCTGAAAAAAATATCTTTTTTTTCGGACAGTTTTTTCAGACTTCTTTTGTCCGACATTTTTCAGAACTCACCCGAAGGGGCATAACCCTATTGAGTTTGTGTGAATTTGATATTATTAGGGTTATAGCCCCGAAGGGGCATAACCCTATTGAGTTTGCGCCGGTTTGTTATTATTATTATTTGTTGTCTTATGCTGCGGCTCAATTTGCCGTGAGCTGGAATGAGCGAGAAAAATGAAACTTGGCGCGATAACTGCAAATGATGTGCATGTGCTTCTCAAGAACTATGACCCCAATCGGCCACATGGTGGCGCTGTAATTAACGCCCAAACACGTGACATTGGAAAGGCCACGCCCCGCCCACCGTAAGTCCGATTGACTTGAAACTTGACAGACGTGCAGCTTCGTGTGATCTACAATAAAGCCTCTGGGACCACTAAAGTCCGCCTGGCAATATTTTCCGCCATATTGGATTTTTTGAAAAACGCAATTTTGACATCTCCTCCTAAACCGTTGGTCCGATTGCTACCAAATTTTCTGTGGATCATTATTGGACTAATGTCATCTAAAGTTGCATAAAGCGTGTTGATACCTCATTGCGTTATGAATCTGTTGACCAACAAACTTTTCAATGGTCGGAGCTTAATTGGCCATAATTCATTGACCATTAGTCAAATCATCATAAATCTTGGTTGATATCTTCAGTACGTGTTTGGGAATAGGCGTACCAAAGCATTTTCCGTTCGACCCATAGGGGGTGCCAAAACTCTAAAACACTTATATCGCAAGATCCGGTGGACAGAATTTTATCAAATTTGGTGCACATACTATAGGCGCTAGTGGCGCTTTGAGCGCGAAAGGCTATAACCTGCGAAATGCCGCTTGCGGCTTTAATTTTTATTTGTTGTCTTATGCCGCGACTCAATTTAAAGGCTAAACTTGTGAGATGGAATGAGCGAGAAACATGAAATTTCGCACAATAACTGGAAATGATGTGCATGAGCTTCTCAAGCAATATGAGCGCAATCGACCACATGGTGGCGCTGTAATTAACGCCCAAACACGCGATTTTGGAAAGGCCACGCCCCTCACACCGTAAGTCTGATTGACTTGAAACTCGACACACATGTCCAGCTCCGTGTGATCTACAAAAAAGCTGCTCAGACCACTAAAGTCCGCCTAACTAGATTTTCCGCCATATTGGATTTTTTGAAAAACACATTTTTGACATCTCCTCCTAAACCGTTGGTCTGATTGCTACCAAATTTTCTATGGATCATTATTGGACTAATGTCATCTAAAGTTGCATAAAGCGTGTTGATACCTCATTGCGTTATGAATCTGTTGACCAATGAACTTTTAGAGGGCAGGGCTCAGCACATCAGTAGACCTAACTTCACAAGCCTTTGGCCCATCGTCTCCAAACTTGCAGCATATGTTCACAAGAGTGGCTGAAACATCCGCTGAAAGTTTCATTCAAATCGGCGACTAGGGGGGCGCTTTGAGCGCGAAAGGCTATAACCCGCGAAATGCCGCTTGCGGCTTTAATTATTATTTGTTGTCTTGTGCCGCGGCTCAATTTGCCGTGAGCTGGAATGAGCGAGAAAAATGAAACTTGGCACAATAACTGCAAATGATGTGCATTGGCTTCTCAAGAACTATGACCCCAATCGGCCACATGGTGGCGCTGTAATTAACGCCCAAACACGCGACATTGGAAAGGCCACGCCCCTCACACCGTAAGTCCGATTGACTTGAAACTTGACAGACATGTGCAGCTCCGTGTGATCTACAATAAAGCCTCTGGGACCACTAAAGTCCGCCTGGCAATATTTTCCGCCATATTGGATTTTTTGAAAAACGCATTTTTGACATCTCCTCCTAAACCGAAGTTCCGATTGCTACCAAATTTTCTGTGGATCATTATTGGACTAATGTCATCTAAAGTTGCATAAAGCGTGTTGATACCTTATTGCGTTATGAATCTGTTGACCAACAAACTTTTCAATTGGAAGGGCATATTAATGGAATTAATTGGCCATAATTCATTGACCATTAGTCAAATCATCATAAATCTTGGTAGATAACTTCAGTACGTGTTTGGGCAGTTTCTGCTTGACCCATAGGGGGCGCCACAAATATCAGAAACTTGTATCGCAAGATCCGGTGGACAGAATTTGATCAAATTTGGTGCACATACTCTGGGGGCAAGTATTAACCAAGATCTATAGTGTGATATTGATCGGTACATGTGGGCGTGGCCTATTTAGTATTTTATGCTAAATTATGCCTTTGCTCAATTTGCTGTGAGCTGGAACGAGCTAGAGACATGAAACTTGGTACCATAACTGTACATGATGTCATAATGCTTCACATAAAATATGAAAACAATTGGCCACATGGTGGCGCTATAAAATTTTTCACGGCCAGCCCCCTCACACCATAAGTCCCATCGATTAGAAATTTGACAGACATGTGCTGCTGAATGTGATCTACAAAAAAGTCTCTTGGACCACGAAAGTCCACTGACTAGATTTTCCGCCATGTTGAATTCTTTAAAAAACACATTTTTGACATCTCCTCCTAAACCGTAGGTCTGATTGCTGGCATATTTTCTGCGAATCATTGGACCAGGCTCATCCAAGGTTGCATAAAGCTTGTTGATATGTCATTGTGTTGTGAAGTTATTGACCAATTCATTTTTAAGGGGCGGGCCCAGCATATCAATAGACCTAACTTCCCAAGCCTTTGGCCCATCATCTCCAAACTTGCAGCATATGTTCACAAGAGTAACTGAAACATCCGCTGAAAGTTTCATTCAAATCGGCGACTAGGGGGGCGCTTTGAGCGCGAAAGGCTATAACCCGCGAAATGCCGCTTGCGGCTTTAATTCATTTTAAATTGATATAACTATATGGATGTGGAAATATGTTTTATATATTTCATGTTTATTCTTTTACAATGTAATTGTTAACCTGTGTTGAAATGTACCACTATACGATCACAATGTACAACTCTAGTTTTCATCACTAAGCCAAAGAATGCATTTCTCCTCAAGAAACACAGAATTCGCTTCCAAGTATCAAATCTTCATTCTGAGCTCAATTCTATGCAAAACTCTTGTTTTCATCACTAAACTCGCTTAATATGTCTTTCTCATCCAAAACCACTCAGGAACGCATTTCTCCTCAAGAAAAACTGAAACGTGCATTTATATGAAGAATATGTGATTTATTTACAGAAACACATCTGCTATACTGGAAACATACAAAACAAGACAGAATATGAAAAGAATCATTGTTTTCTCAAACTTTACATTAGAATTCGCTTCCCAGTATCAAATCTTCATTCTGAGCTCAATTCTATGCAAAACTCTTGTTTTCATCACTAAACTCGCTTAATATGTCTTTCTCATCCAAAACCACTCAGGAACGCATTTCTCCTCAAGAAACACTGAAACGTGCATTTATATGAAGAATATATGATTTATTTACAGAAACACATCTGTTATACTGGAAACATACAAAAAAGAGACAGAATATGAAAAGAAACATTGTTTTCTCAAATTTTATATTAGAATTCGCTTCCAAGTATCAAATCTTCATTCTGAGCTCAATTCTATGCAAAACTCTTGTTTTCATCACTAAACTCGCTTAATATCGCTTTCTCTCAAAAAAAACACACAGAAAAGCATTTCTCCTCAAGAAACACTGAAAAGTGCATTTATATGAAAATGATGTGATTTCTTCAGAAAAGAAATCTCTTTTATTGGAAACATACAAAACAGGATGAAAATGAAAGGGAATATATTTTTACATTTTTTTTACATAGTAGTTGGCCTTTCTGCATCAAACCTTCACACTGACCTCAATTCCATGTAAAGCTTCCACATTCAAACCTTCCACTGCCCGTACTTTGTGGAGGCAATGAGGCCAAAAAAAAAGTCAATAGAAGTTTTTTCAGACTTCTATTGTCGGACATTTTTCAGATTTTTTTTCCAGACTTTTTTTGTCCGACATTTTTCAGATCTTTTTTTCAGATTTTTTTTTCAGATCTTTTTTTTCAGATCTTTTTTTTCAGATCTTTTTTTCAGATCTTTTTTTTTCAGACTTTTTTTTCAGACATTTTCAGATCTTTTTTTTCGAACAGTATTTTCAGACTTCTTTTGTCCGACATTTTTCAGAATTATTTTTCAGACTTTTTTTGTCCGACATTTTTCAGAATTATTTTTCAGACTTTTTTTGTCCGACATTTTTCAGATATTTTTTTCAGACTTTTTTTGTTCAACAATTTTGAGATCTTTTTTTCCAGACTTTTTTTGTCCGACAATTTTCAGATCTTTTTTTCAGATCTTTTTTTTCAGACAGTTTTTTCAGACTTCTTTTGTCCGACATTTTTCAGATCTTTTTTTTCAGATCTTTTTTTTCGGACTTTTTTTTCAGACATTTTCAGATCTTTTTTTTCAGATCTTTTTTTCCAGACTTTTTTTGTCCGACAATTTTCAGATATTTTTTTTCGGACTTTTTTTTCAGACATTTTCAGATATTTTTTTTCGAACAGTTTTTTCAGACTTCTTTTGTCCGACAATTTTCAGATATTTTTTTTCAGAGTTCTTTTGTCCGACATTTTTCAGAATTTTTTTTCAGACTTCTTTTGCCCGACATTTTTCAGATATTTTTTTCAGACTTTTTTTGTTCGACAATTTTGAGATCTTTTTTTCCAGTCTTTTTTTGTCCGACAATTTTCAGATCTTTTTTTCAGATCTTTTTTTTCAGACAGTTTTTTCAGACTTCTTTTGTCCGACATTTTTCAGATCTTTTTTTTCAGATCTTTTTTTCCAGTCTTTTTTTGTCCGACAATTTTCAGATATTTTTTTTCAGACTTTTTTTGTCCGACAATTTTCAGATATTTTTTTTCGGACTTTTTTTTCAGACATTTTCAGATCTTTTTTTTCGAACAGTTTTTTCAGAGTTCTTTTGTCCGACATTTTTCAGAATTTTTTTTCAGACTTTTTTTGTTCGACAATTTTGAGATCTTTTTTTCCAGACTTTTTTTTGACCGACAATTTTCAGATCTTTTTTTCAGATCTTTTTTTTCAGAAAAGTTTTTTCAGACTTCTTTTGTCCGACATTTTTCAGATCTTTTTTTTCAGACTTTTTTTCGGGCTTTTTTTCCAGACTTTTTTTCAGATTTTTTTTTTCGGACAGTTTTTTTCAGACTTCTTTTGTCCGACATTTTTCAGATCTTTTTTTTCAGATCTTTTTTTGTCCGACAATTTTCAGATATTTTTTTTCGGACTTTTTTTTCAGACATTTTCAGATATTTTTTTTCGAACAATTTTTTCAGACTTCTTTTGTCCGACAATTTTCAGATTTTTTTTTTCAGAGGTCTTTTGTCCGACATTTTTCTGAATTTTTTTCCAGTCTTTTTTTGTCCGACATTTTTCAGATATTTTTTTCAGACTTTTTTTGTTCGACAATTTTGAGATCTTTTTTTCCAGACTTTTTTTGTCCGACAATTTTCAGATCTTTTTTTCAGATCTTTTTTTGTTCGACAATTTTGAGATCTTTTTTTCCAGTCTTTTTTTGTCCGACATTTTTCAGATATTTTTTTCAGACTTTTTTTGTTCGACAATTTTGAGATCTTTTTTTCCAGACTTTTTTTGTCCGACAATTTTCAGATCTTTTTTTCAGATCTTTTTTTTAAGACAGTTTTTTCAGACTTCTTTTGTCCGACATTTTTCAGATCTTTTTTTTCAGATCATTTTTTCCAGACTTTTTTTGTCCGACATTTTCAGATCTTTTTTTCAAATCTTTTTTTTCAGACAGTTTTTTCAGACTTCTTTTGTCCGACATTTTTCAGATCTTTTTTTCAGATCTTTTTTTTCAGACAGTTTTTTCAGACTTCTTTTGTCCAACATTTTTCAGATATTTTTTTCAGACTTTTTTTGTTCGACAATTTTGAGATCTTTTTTTCCAGTCTTTTTTTGTCCGACAATTTTCAGATCTTTTTTTCAGATCTTTTTTTTCAGACAGTTTTTTCAGACTTCTTTTGTCCGACAATTTTCAGATATTTTTTTTCGGACTTTTTTTTCAGACATTTTCAGATCTTTTTTTTCGAACAGTTTTTTCAGACTTCTTTTGTCCGACATTTTTCAGAATTTTTTTTCAGACTTTTTTTGTCCAACATTTTTCAGATTTTTTTTCCAGACTTTTTTTGTCCGACATTTTTCAGATTTTTTTTCCAGACTTTTTTTGTCCGACATTTTTCAGATCTTTTTTTCAGTTTTTTTTTTTAAGATCTTTTTTTCAGATCTTTTTTTTCAGATCTTTTTTTTCAGATCTTTTTTTTTCAGACTTTTTTTTCAGACATTTTCAGATCTTTTTTTTCGAACAGTTTTTTCAGACTTCTTTTGTCCGACATTTTTCAGATCTTTTTTTCCAGACTTTTTTTGTCTGACAATTTTCAGATATTTTTTTTCGGACTTTTTTTTCAGACATTTTCAGATCTTTTTTTCAGATATTTTTTTTCAGAAAAGTTTTTTCAGACTTCTTTTGTCCGACATTTTTCAGATCTTTTTTTTCAGACTTTTTTTGTCCGACAATTTTCAGATATTTTTTTCCAGACTTTTTTTGTCCGACAATTTTCAGATCTTTTTTCCAGACTTTTTTTCAGATCTTTTTTTTCAGACAGTTTTTTCAGACTTCTTTTGTCTGACATTTTTCAGATCTTTTTTTTCAGACTTTTTTTGTCCGACAATTTTCAGATATTTTTTTCCAGACTTTTTTTGTCCGACAATTTTCAGATCTTTTTTCCAGACTTTTTTTCAGATCTTTTTTTTCGGACAGTTTTTTCAGACTTCTTTTGTCTGACATTTTTCAGATCTTTTTTTTCAGATCTTTTTTTATCTGACAATTTTCAGATATTTTTTTTCGGACTTGTTTTTCAGACATTTTCAGATCTTTTTTTTCGAACAGTTTTTTCAGACTTCTTTTGTCCGACAATTTTCAGATTTTTTTTTTCAGAGTTCTTTTGTCCGACATTTTTCAGATATTTTTTTCAGACTTTTTTTGTTCGACAATTTTGAGATCTTTTTTTCCAGACTTTTTTTGTCCGACTATTTTCAGATCTTTTTTTCAGATCTTTTTTTTCAGACAGTTTTTTCAGACTTCTTTTGTCCGATATTTTTCAGATCTTTTTTTTCAGATCTTTTTTTTCAGACTTTTTTTGTCCGACAATTTTCAGATATTTTTTTTCAGACTTTTTTATCCGATATTTTTCAGACTTTTTATTCAGACTTTTTTTCGGGCTTTTTGTCCGACATTTTTTAGATCTTTTTTTCAGATCTTTTTTTTCGGACTTTTTTTTCAGACATTTTCAGATCTTTTTTTTCGAACAGTTTTTTCAGACTTCTTTTGTCCGACATTTTTCAGAATTTTTTTTCAGATCTTTTTTTTCAGACAATTTTTTCAGACTTCTTTTGTCCGACAATTTTCAGATCTTTTTTTTCAGAGTTCTTTTGTACGACATTTTTCAGAATTTTTTTTCAGACTTTTTTTGTCCGACAATTTTCAGATCTTTTTTTCAGATCTTTTTTTTCAGACAGTTTTTTCAGACTTCTTTTGTCCGACATTTTTCAGATCTTTTTTTTCAGATCTTTTTTTCCAGACTTTTTTTGTCCGACAATTTTCAGATATTTTTTTTCTGACTTTTTTTTCAGACATTTTCAGATCTTTTTTTCAGATATTTTTTTTCAGAAAAGTTTTTTCAGACTTCTTTTGTCCGACATTTTTCAGAATTTTTTTTCAGACTTTTTTTTTCCGACATTTTTCAGATATTTTTTTTCAGACTTTTTTTGTCCGACAATTTTTAGATTTTTTTTCAGACTTTTTTTGTCCGACATTTTTCAGATATTTTTTTTCAGACTTTTTTTGTCCGACAATTTTTAGATTTTTTTTCAGACTTTTTTTGTCCGACATTTTTCAGATAGCTTTTCCAGACTTTTTTTGTCCGACATTTTCTGAAAAATGTCGGAAAAAAGAAGTCTGAAAAAACTGTCTGAAAAAAAATATCTGAAAAAATGATCTGAAAATTGTCGGACAAAAAAAGTCTGAAAAAAAATATCTGAAAATTGTCGGACAAAAAAAGTCAGAAAAAAAATATCTGAAAAATGTCGGATAAAAAAAGTCTGAAAAATGTCGGACAAAAGACGTCTGAAAAAACTGTCCGAAAAAAAATATCTGAAAATGTCTGAAAAAAAATATCTTAAAAAAATATCTGAAAAATGTCGGACAAAAGAAGTCTGAAAAAAAATATCTGAAAAATGTCTGAAAAAAAGCCCGAAAAAAAGTCTGAAAAAAATATCTGAAAAATGTCGGACAAAAAAAGTCTGAAAAATGTCGGACAAAAGACGTCTGAAAAACTGTCCGAAAAAAAATATCTGAAAATGTCTGAAAAAAAAGTCTGAAAAAAAATATCTTAAAAAAATATCTGAAAAATGTCGGACAAAAAAAGTCTGAAAAAAAATATCTGAAAAATGTCGGACAAAAAAAGTCTGAAAAAACTGTCCGAAAAAAAAGATCTGAAAATGTCTTGTTACGGTCTCAGAAGTGACCGTTCGTTATTGTTTATATTGTTGTATGTTGCTGTGCTGCGCTCTCCCTGTGCTCTTTTCTTTTGGTGCGATCTGCTGTCCTGTCGCTCCAAGACAATGTCATGTCTAGGGGATTCCCTTCGGGGCCACGCCTCCGGAACGCCCTCAGGTGGATGCCCTTCGTTTCCCGCCGTTTGTGGTCCTGCCTCTGACACGTCACATGTGATTAGCCAATCACCAGCCGGCTGTGCCGCGTGGAAAGAATTAAAGGCCAGCTCTGACTAGACCAAGGCGGGCAGTGATTTCAATTGATCTGTTCCCCGTGCCTCTCGATTATTGTGTGTGGTTAACTACCATATTGTGTATAGGTCCTACTGGAGTCAGGGGACTTTAGATTGTTAATGTTAACTCGTATGAGGTACTTGTGTGTGTTCATATTTGGTTGTGATTAGAACAGTTGTGTAATTTGTCTGATGGTTAGGATCGTTCAGGGCTAGGGTGTGTGCCTTTGTTGCCTCCTTTTCGGCCACCCTAAACCCTCGTTTTCATTTAGTATTAATTCAAACCATTGTATGTTTTATTTTGCTTTAATTTCAATCACCCATCAATAAACAAGTGATTGCCTGATAACATCGGCTCAATGTTACTCCCTTTACCCCTACACCAACTCCGGGTTGTAACAGTCTGAAAAAAAAGTCTGAAAAAAAAGTCTGAAAAAAAGATCTGAAAAATGTCGGACAAAAAATGTTTGAAAAAAAAGTCTGAAAAAAAAGATCTGAAAAATGTCTGACAAAAAGCCAGAAAAAAAGATCTGAAAAAAAGATCTGAAAAATGTCGGACAAAAGAAGTCTGAAAAAAAAGTCTGAAAAAAAAGATCTGAAAAATGTCTGAAAAAAAAGTCTGAAAAAAAAGATCTGAAAAAAATATCTTTTTTTTCGGACAGTTTTTTCAGACTTCTTTTGTCCGACATTTTTCAGAACTCACCCGAAGGGGCATAACCCTATTGAGTTTGCGTGAATTTGATATTATTAGGGTTATAGCCCCGAAGGGGCATAACCCTATTGAGTTTGCGCCGGTTTGTTATTATTATTATTTGTTGTCTTATGCTGCGGCTCAATTTGCCGTGAGCTGGAATGAGCGAGAAAAATGAAACTTGGCGCGATAACTGCAAATGATGTGCATGTGCTTCTCAAGAACTATGACCCCAATCGGCCACATGGTGGCGCTGTAATTAACGCCCAAACACGTGACATTGGAAAGGCCACGCCCCGCCCACCGTAAGTCCGATTGACTTGAAACTTGACAGACGTGCAGCTTCGTGTGATCTACAATAAAGCCTCTGGGACCACTAAAGTCCGCCTGGCAATATTTTCCGCCATATTGGATTTTTTGAAAAACGCAATTTTGACATCTCCTCCTAAACCGTTGGTCCGATTGCTACCAAATTTTCTGTGGATCATTATTGGACTAATGTCATCTAAAGTTGCATAAAGCGTGTTGATACCTCATTGCGTTATGAATCTGTTGACCAACAAACTTTTCAATGGTCGGAGCTTAATTGGCCATAATTCATTGACCATTAGTCAAATCATCATAAATCTTGGTTGATATCTTCAGTACGTGTTTGGGAATAGGCGTACCAAAGCATTTTCCGTTCGACCCATAGGGGGTGCCAAAACTCTAAAACACTTATATCGCAAGATCCGGTGGACAGAATTTTATCAAATTTGGTGCACATACTATAGGCGCTAGTGGCGCTTTGAGCGCGAAAGGCTATAACCTGCGAAATGCCGCTTGCGGCTTTAATTTTTATTTGTTGTCTTATGCCGCGACTCAATTTAAAGGCTAAACTTGTGAGATGGAATGAGCGAGAAACATGAAATTTCGCACAATAACTGGAAATGATGTGCATGAGCTTCTCAAGCAATATGAGCGCAATCGACCACATGGTGGCGCTGTAATTAACGCCCAAACACGCGATTTTGGAAAGGCCACTCCCCTCACACCGTAAGTCTGATTGACTTGAAACTCGACACACATGTCCAGCTCCGTGTGATCTACAAAAAAGCTGCTCAGACCACTAAAGTCCGCCTAACTAGATTTTCCGCCATATTGGATTTTTTGAAAAACACATTTTTGACATCTCCTCCTAAACCGTTGGTCTGATTGCTACCAAATTTTCTATGGATCATTATTGGACTAATGTCATCTAAAGTTGCATAAAGCGTGTTGATACCTCATTGCGTTATGAATCTGTTGACCAATGAACTTTTAGAGGGCAGGGCTCAGCACATCAGTAGACCTAACTTCACAAGCCTTTGGCCCATCGTCTCCAAACTTGCAGCATATGTTCACAAGAGTAGTTGAAACATCCGCTGAAAGTTTCATTCAAATCGGCCGCTAGGGGGGCGCTTTGAGCGATAAAGGCTATAACCCGCGAAATGCCGCTTGCGGCTTTAATTATTATTTGTTGTCTTGTGCCGCGGCTCAATTTGCCGTGAGCTGGAATGAGCGAGAAAAATGAAACTTGGCACAATAACTGCAAATGATGTGCATTTGCTTCTCAAGAACTATGACCCCAATCGGCCACATGGTGGCGCTGTAATTAACGCCCAAACACGCGACATTGGAAAGGCCACGCCCCTCACACCGTAAGTCCGATTGACTTGATATTTGACACACATGTCCAGCTCCGTGTGGTCTACAATAAAGCCTCTGGGACCACTAAAGTCCGCCTGGCAATATTTTCCGCCATATTGGATTTTTTGAAAAACGCATTTTTGACATCTCCTCCTAAACCGTAGGTCTGAGTTCTACCAAATTTTCTGTGGATCATTATTGGACTAATGTCATCTAAAGTTGCATAAAGCGTGTTGATACCTTATTGCGTTATGAATCTGTTGACCAACAAACTTTTCAATTGGAAGGGCATATTAATGGAATTAATTGGCCATAATTCATTGACCATTAGTCAAATCATCATAAATCTTGGTAGATAACTTCAGTACGTGTTTGGGCAGTTTCTGCTTGACCCATAGGGGGCGCCACAAATATCAGAAACTTGTATCGCAAGATCCGGTGGACAGAATTTGATCAAATTTGGTGTACCTACTCTGGGGGCAAGTATTAACCAAGATCTATAGTGTGATATTGATCGGTACATGTGGGCGTGGCCTATTTAGTATTTTATGCTAAATTATGCCTTTGCTCAATTTGCTGTGAGCTGGAACGAGCTAGAGACATGAAACTTGGTACCATAACTGTACATGATGTCATAATGCTTCACATAAAATATGAAAACAATTGGCCACATGGTGGCGCTATAAAATTTTTCACGGCCAGCCCCCTCACACCATAAGTCCCATCGATTAGAAATTTGACAGACATGTGCTGCTGAATGTGATCTACAAAAAAGTCTCTTGGACCACGAAAGTCCACTGACTAGATTTTCCGCCATGTTGAATTCTTTAAAAAACACATTTTTGACATCTCCTCCTAAACCGTAGGTCTGATTGCTGGCATATTTTCTGCGAATCATTGGACCAGGCTCATCCAAGGTTGCATAAAGCTTGTTGATATGTCATTGTGTTGTGAAGTTATTGACCAATTCATTTTTAAGGGGCGGGCCCAGCATATCAATAGACCTAACTTCCCAAGCCTTTGGCCCATCATCTCCAAACTTGCAGCATATGTTCACAAGAGTAACTGAAACATCCGCTGAAAGTTTCATTCAAATCGGCGACTAGGGGGGGCGCTTTGAGCGCGAAAGGCTATAACCCGCGAAATGCCGCTTGCGGCTTTAATTCATTTTAAATTGATATAACTATATGGATGTGGAAATATGTTTTATATATTTCATGTTTATTCTTTTACAATGTAATTGTTAACCTGTGTTGAAATGTACCACTATACGATCACAATGTACAACTCTAGTTTTCATCACTAAGCCAAAGAATGCATTTCTCCTCAAGAAACACAGAATTCGCTTCCAAGTATCAAATCTTCATTCTGAGCTCAATTCTATGCAAAACTCTTGTTTTCATCACTAAACTCGCTTAATATGTCTTTCTCATCCAAAACCACTCAGGAACGCATTTCTCCTCAAGAAAAACTGAAACGTGCATTTATATGAAGAATATGTGATTTATTTACAGAAACACATCTGCTATACTGGAAACATACAAAACAAGACAGAATATGAAAAGAATCATTGTTTCTCAAACTTTACATTAGAATTCGCTTCCCAGTATCAAATCTTCATTCTGAGCTCAATTCTATGCAAAACTCTTGTTTTCATCACTAAACTCGCTTAATATGTCTTTCTCATCCAAAACCACTCAGGAACGCATTTCTCCTCAAGAAACACTGAAACGTGCATTTATATGAAGAATATATGATTTATTTACAGAAACACATCTGTTATACTGGAAACATACAAAAAAGAGACAGAATATGAAAAGAAATCATTGTTTTCTCAAACTTTTACTATTAGAATTCGCTTCCAAGTATCAAATCTTCATTCTGAGCTCAATTCTATGCAAAACTCTTGTTTTCATCACTAAACTCTGCTTAATATCGCTTTCTCTCAAAAAAAACACACAGAAAAGCATTTCTCCTCAAGAAACACTGAAAAGTGCATTTATATGAAAATGATGTGATTTCTTCAGAAAAGAAATCTCTTTTATTGGAAACATACAAAACAGGATGAAAATGAAAGGGAATATATTTTTACATTTTTTTTACATAGTAGTTGGCCTTTCTGCATCAAACCTTCACACTGACCTCAATTCCATGTAAAGCTTCCACATTCAAACCTTCCACTGCCCGTACTTTGTGGAGGCAATGAGGCCAAAAAAAAAGTCAATAGAAGTTTTTTCAGACTTCTATTGTCGGACATTTTTCAGATTTTTTTTCCAGACTTTTTTTTGTCCGACATTTTTCAGATCTTTTTTTTCAGATCTTTTTTTTCGAACAGTTTTTCAGACTCTTTGTCCGACCATTTTTCGAATATTTTTTT